>JAQFYC010001771.1:0-30809 GCA_034694165.1 Tomocerus mixtus | reverse complement strand
CATTTAGCCTCCACATTTGACGTGACGTATTATAATTGTGTTTACAGAAAATCTGATGTATTTACAATGAAAAAGAGACCCTCGTCTGATTCTGATTTGATGTGATCCAATTTCAATTTAGCAACTGCGTCATTTCTACGAGGTATTTACGTATTATTATAGCATAAATCTGCTATACAATACAGACACAATATAAAGTGTGGAATTTTTTTATCCCTCTCACCATCCGCCAACAAAATTCGCTAAAAGTATTTGTAAACCATACCATATACACAGGCATAAAATATTCAACGATCACATTGAGTATTGAGTCTGTGTTTATGAATTCATGGAATGATACGCCCGTCCGCAATATCGGAAATATACTTCATACATATACTACACATACTATTATATTATGCTTCGCTTATGTACTGTATTATATTTATTATCCACAAATGTTTGTTTACTTTAAAGGAAGTATGTTTAAAATAGCATGTCACATAATGTTTACATTGTAACAATGTCCATGAAAAAGTCATAATAGCACACCAACGTAAGTTATTTATGTAGAAGTGTAACATAACATATTTGAGTCTGGTTTAATGTGTATATTAGACATGTCATCAGTACTGAGCAACTATAATTTTCGTGTATTGATTGCATGAGATAAAGAGTTAAGCCTAAATCTACATCATCAGACCATCACATAAACGTGTTTTTGTTATAAAAAAAGCTGTTCCTTTTATTACACTATAGTTTGTTAACGTTAAAGTTGACAACACAGCTTTATGGAATGCTAGCGCTAACGATAAAATGTCAGTTTTGTCATCCAGCTATAATCTACTACAATAGTTATGCCATCCTGCTCTGTTACTTAACAATTTACTAAAACCGTGACACTATGAACTGTCTAGTTTACTCTGTCACTTTAAGCCTGCTCCTACATACTAATACAATAATCTAAGTTAAGTGAATATAACTCTTGCGCAGCAACAATAATACCTACGAGCTACAAAATCCATTCGTAGATACAGATACATTGTATATGAGTGCATGTACTTTATAATATGAGACATCTTCACTACAGAGGATAACATTGTTGTGATCCGACTGGTCAAGCAATTATTGTTACACAAATCACGCCCCAAAGCAAATGATACATAGTTCGAACTAGGAATTCAAAATACTAGAATCTATCTACTAACATCCTTTTTTATAAGACTGCTTCACTGATATACAAATATATTTATTTGTAAATACTGTCCTAGCTTCGTACGTTGAAATTTAAGAGTTAAGGACAGGTAAGTTTAAGTCGTATGTAAATAAATACGGGAATGTTGTGTATATCCCAATTAAGGTATACCCTACAACAGTCAGAAAGTTATGTCCAAATCTAGAACTGTCTAACTTGTCATGCCCTTTTAGTAGTTAGAGATTTAAACTTATTCCCCCTCCGACATCCAAGCAAATGTTTATGTTTACCTATTTACGATTCAATGACAAGTCAACGATAACTTATTCATTCTACCAGCCAACTAACAACCAACATTGGTCTCGTATGGGGGACTCATTCACACTACTTAATTTATACATTGTATATATAACATGTCCCCGTTTAATTTTCCATTCAGATTTTCCACTTCATAGTACATATTTAACACGACATTCCGCTGCATTAACTTAAGAAGATACTACTGCTTTTAGATTTTGATCTATAGTAGGTTGCTGTAATTCTATGGAGATGAGTTCTAATGCTACAAATATTATCCTATTCTCCTTTAACGGGTGTGACAGTGCGGATGATAATATTATGTATATTTTGGTACACGGATCGAAAGACGAAGCTTAACTACATGTGCATTAGCAAACTCTTAAGGATCTCGGCCGAATAATTCCTCTTTTTTAACGCATAGTGCAATACCTTAACTATCTTGTGTACAATGAATTTATTTAATCTTAATCCTAATTACTGCTAACTAATATATTGAGAAACTGCACCAGTAACACCAATGTATGTACTTTAATTGTCGATTTCATAGGTAAACATTCACATGGATTACATATTCCATGGACATAAAAGTTGAATAAGCTTTCTTATGGTTTGTTGTGAGTACTATATGAAAGATAGAGAAGATATTATGCTTCTGTACCCGTTTTATAGAAGCAATTCACTGTGAGTTCAATGAAATGATTGACATAAATGTTAAATAAATTGTCAGCTCGTTCTTTATGTATTATTCATGGATGACATGACAGGATGACACAAACGCACTTTTATTCAGACGAGACACTCTTTAGTATTCAATTACGTGTGTGTCATTGCCATTGACGCTTCTACCTATGTGAATGTAGAACATTACTCAGGAGTCAATTCAAGTGAGCCCCTTTGTTCTATTCACGAAAAAATACTTTATCTCTCTTAACTAACTAACTACCGCCAACAAAATTCAATTTACAGTTAGTTTCCATTGTAAAAAGTACGAACAAAACAACTTGTTCACACTAATTATTTTAATAATCCGTATGTGTCTGGCCTGGCCTGTCCTTATGACAAAACATTCATTTATGACTTTATATTTACATTACATTTTTACATACGTACATGTTTATATGCACATGCATAATATATTAGAATTTGTTATACGGTAGCTTTAGATTGTTCATATAAAAGCAATCTTTACATCTGTATACAAATTGGTTAAATGTTTTTATATCTCTATCTTACGTTTTACCCCGTCATTTCATGTCACTTACTTAAACATTCATTTATTCATTTGCAGCACAGGGTCGTGCCAATTACAAGTTAAACAAAAGTTATGCTATGCCGTCTCCACACACCACATAATGAAATGTACAGATTAAAAGAATCAAATAAATTCAATGCAATTATAAAAATTCTTGCTAATGTAAGTGTAAAGTCCACACCAAAAGGGAGCCAGTAATTAGCTCAGTTCAGTTCATATCGAAGCGGTTATAGTTAGCTTCAGCTTGAGGTGAACTAAACTACAATGCAATGTGACAAAAGAAACACCAGGCAGGACGAACTGCACGGTCTCTAATTGTCAATTATAGCAAAAATATATAGAAGCTTAATTTTAAGTTTTGCTTTTAACTATTCTATTTTAAATAGTTAACTAAGCAGACTCCCTACGTAAAGTAAAAAGTAAAGACGTCATCCCACATTCTCGTTTTGTCTTGTCCCATGAACAATGTCTAGTGAATAAGATCTTTTCCATTCTTTTAGCTTATTTTAAGCCTCCAGACAGATTTAACTGCTTTAGTTTCGTCAAGATAAGCCTTACACAACTAAATACAAATTAATTTTCCCAAGAGAAATATCAACCCTATCTCTATTCCGTACGAGTCTAATTTTTTCATTCGCCTATCTACCAATTACCAAAAGAACAATTCCTTAGTACAGGAAAAACACTATACAATATACAGAATGAATACATAGAAAAGGAAAAAAAAAATTCTTGTGTATTATTAGTTCTATATACAATAGAATACTAATCTCATCTGCCAAGCCGAGTCAAAGTCAAACTCTAAGAAGATAAAAAACGAGAAGAAAATCCTTTTTTTCTGCTGACGAGCAAACGGAGTTTAGAGTGGCGGCCGCACAGACTATGGTACATCTTCAGCAAAGCAAGCCAAGCCAAGGCAGGCCAAATGAATAACAGATTTCAATTACGACAGAGGATTATGGAGAGCTGACTTTACTTTTTATAGCCCTTAAAACCTACACATTCTGTGAGATAGTATTAAAAGGAAGACATACACCATAAAATATTGTAAACGTTATAGGTTGGGTTACATCCACATGAAGCTATCAACCACTCGTGTACATATGTGCACAGCAGATGACATTTACTATCTTTACTACTACCATTACTACACAGAGACATAGACACACGATACTATCTACTACTTTCCCACTATAATCATAACACACGTGCTATAAACACAATAAACTAAACGCTTCCTACCATTCTCCTCCTTTCTCTGCATGAATTCATTCACTTTGTCAATGACTGAGCTCAAATAATGATAGCTATGCGATTATTCTCTTTCATTAACTTTCCTATTGCTATACTTCACTTATTCCTTCTCATTACGTTTGCTCTTCTTCCTTGTTCTATTTGCCCTTTAAAACGAAAACAAAATCAGATTGCCAAGCCAAGATAATTTTCCTCCATCTACTTCGCATTGACAATTTGACACATTCTCTATTTTATATACACTTTAATACTGGAATGTTAAATGCATAGTGTGATGACACGTAGACGACCCTCTTTTCATTTGACTTTCACATCAGCACATCTCATCTGATTGCTAATAATCTCATCAATGTGTAATTACTACTTATACACTGTATTATTTAATACGCTTAAATCAATATCAGTTATGAAGCATGGTATTGTGCTAAGCAAACTATAATATAATTCCTAAGGCCACGCAGAGGATCGAGATTCAATGAGATGCAGTGTTTAAGATCAAAAGATTTTATTGGGCTAGGCACGAATGTAGTATAAAACAATCCCTTGTAAGGCGATTGTAGAACACTAACTTTTAGTTTTAACTCTTTTTTTAATTACGATTGAAATTATTTGACAAAATTTGACATCGATATACAATGTCTACATTATCTACTGAAGACTAACTTACAGGTACAATTTGCTATATAAAGTATTTAAATAGAAAGAAGGACGCTATACAGATAATATAGCAAAGTATGTATACTAAAATAATACAGATCAAATTATTCTCAAACTCGTATCGAGGATTTTTCCGAGGATCATCGTGAATCATCCTTGGACGATATTTACTACTACTTAAATTCACAACATGAATACAAAATCGACATAAATAAATTCAAAGGAGCACACTGCACTCGTTCGATGGCAAAGCAAGCAAGAGATGAGATGTTTTAGTTTCATCTCTCAACGAAATTCTACACAGCCAATTCCAATGCAATACCTACTATACACATTCATCCACAATATGTTTTCCGCGAACCTTGCCTAGACTAATAAATTAACTCTGAACTGAAGTTGTAGTATTTAGTAGCAGGCAAAACTTTGAAAAGATAATTCTGCGAACCAAATCCAACTTCCACTTCAATACTATGTATACATAAATTATACAGACGCACACCAAGTATACATGGAATAAAACGTTTCTAATATGTGAAAGATTGCTTATAGAAATTATGTATGTACGATATCTGTTATACCAATGACAACGTATAACAAAACATGAGCAATCTGTTTATTGTGAACCATTTATACCGTAGATTTAAGAACGCAGTTAGTTTAACCTAGATTAACATTCTATACTGTTGTGTCGTGATATTACGAAATAAAGAAACACGACCAGGAATTGCAAACATAATAATAAATAAGTTATACAAAATGCGATAATATTGATTATGATATCAAGGCTTAAAGAACAATAAGACAAGAATTGGATCATTTTACATTTACATGTCATCATGGGCCAGAAAAACATTTATTTTGATATAGTAATTAGTCATACGTTATATCATGTTTATTGTATTATTAGTAAAATTATTTTCGTTGTAATTGTAAGTAAATGAAATAAGTACCTAAAGTAATATGAAGCATAAATTTAGATAAATAGCTTCTTATGTATAGATGTGTGGTGTGAGTTTTGTTGCCAATTTCTGGGTAGCAGTAGCTTGCTTGGATGTTAGGCAGGCTACATGACACATTATATGTAGTAGTAGATATCGTTACTAAAAGACACTTTAGCGATACACTAACGATTCACTAGGAGTACATTACTTGAGATATCTCAGAGGGGATGCATCGTGTATTAGATTTTGTTGTGATTTCCTGATTGCTCTGCAAATTGGATAAAAGGCTCAACCTACAAACGGGAAAATCCGTAATGCTCCACCCTTTCAGTTTATAAATAGTCAAGAAGAGTTGAACTGGCATTAAATAATCTGGAAAGACTCCATGCTGGCATGGAATCGCATCTTAGTGCATTGCTTTACTTTACAGACAAGGCATGCAACATAGATAATCTGCCTGCATTCACAAGCAAACACAAAATGCACATATGTACATCCAAAACATACATTATTATACTGCACTGTATTACATACATTCAAAGTAGACGTGCTGCTATATTTACACGATTTTTTTTTCTCCATTTAAATAATTTTTACAAAGAAATAACTTAAGTCTGTCTGTCTGGATAGTTGAGTGCACTTGCATTAGACAAACTCAGACAAGACAAGACAGGAGATAAGGGATTAAATAAATGATCTATTTAGTAAAGTGATAACACATGCAATGCTCATCAGAAGTTATGTTGTGCATCCATTGCAATGGAAATACAAATACAAATACAATCAGGACCAGATACAGAGCACACAGTCACAGTATCACAGTTTTTCGCTCCACTTACTTAAAGGGACTTGACTTTTGTTGCATTTTGGTTTTAAGAGTTTATTTTCAACTGCAGACTGCAAAGAGAGAAAACTCTTGGTTTTGCTGTTGGCTATCAAGTCAATTCACCCATTCTCCCTGCGCATCTTCTTTAAATACGACGTAATAAACTAAGTTAGCTTCTCTTTCCCATTCCCTAAAGCACTTCCTGTTCTGTCATCTCTTGTCCCGTCCTTTTCTTCTCTACTCATCTTCCCTTTCCCTTGCTAACTCCTTAAAGCTAAATATTTCTGCCAATAAACAATACGCTTTACATTAGTCAGTCTTTCTTTTACTCAAACTGAAGTGCACTGTACATTACACTAATGTAAGTCTAAGCAGTCAAGTAAATATATAATGTCTTTCAGTGCAATGTAGCAGCCTAATAAACATCCTGTGTGTTTGACAAGACGAGGCCCACGGACAAGACACACACTACAGAGAAAGTCAAAGCAGAATAAACCGATTTAAATGTCAAGTCTTAGTCATGCTACAATTCTAAAATGCAAATGGGTCTGGTAAAATAATATATTACTTTATTTACTTCTACTATTTGTTTATGCATCTATCCAGCAACTGCATAAGTAATTTATAGGCTCAGAGAACAAGATTACATTTGAGTGCCCAAAATTATACCATGTTTATCCCAACTGAACTTATTTCGCATGTAAACTACAGGATAACCCGTACCATGCTGCTGATGAAAGTTGGTGAAAACTTTTTTAAGGCTCTGACATTTAGAGGCCGGGCCTTTCGGCATTATGGTACCTACGACTCTGAAAATTATAGTAAGCTGAATAGGTGACATGAGACGACCAATAGGTTTATGAAATTTTTCTTGGTACCTAATGATGTATGTTAATGAATAAACGCAACCACAATTGGCACATCCGAAATTAAATTAGATTTGTACTTTACCTTATTGTAGTGTAGTATAGAAAGTAAATAGACAAATTAACGTACCTGAAAAACAGAAAAAAAAATCATATTATTAGTTCATTGTTCTTACTATCAGATTTAAATATCACCTTAATTAATGGATGTTATATGTACAATAACTTTTGGTGTTTTATGTGCTACAGCGAAAAGAAGCCTAAACATATACAAAAAAGTTCTTTAGGGAAAATTAACAATTTTTAGTATACAATTTCCGGGATTTTGTCGTTTTTTGTTAAACTACATAATACAGGACCGAAGACTGGTGTAAATAATGCCTGCATTATACATAATTAAGTATAATGCTATAACGCTTAAACAAACTGCAAAGTATCGCAACAAGGCCAGGCCAGGGCGTCACGTTGTACGTCAGTACATCATATCATATACTCAGTCATGCTCTCTTGTTTACTCGAATGGAAAACAACCATCACATCTCCGGAGATTTTAAATGCATACACGCACAACTTAAATATATACAATTTTTTGGCTTCATGGCTTTACTTAACTTTTCCTCTCATACTTCTAATGAATGTTTCTATCGAAGAATTAGAGCAAACTACTACTACATACATATAGCTTGTTTGTATTTGCAAACTTTTTCTCGCTTCATGCGCATGTTCATGTTGTCTTTTACCAGAATAAATAAATAAATAGGACAAAATGGAATTCATGCTTCCTAAATGTTAAATGAAATGAAAACTACAGACACTATTACATTATATCTGTACTACACATAAGAAAGTTATGTCCACTATTAGTAATCTTTAGATTTTGTTCCATCATCCTAGAGCTATGACTAACTTTGCACTGTTTACAGAGTAATAAAAAGTTTAGAGCTAATAATAAATGTGCTCTGGTATACATAACTTTAGTTACAGTACGATAGAAGATAATTCGCTGAGTTATTAGTGTCTGTGGCTGTACTATACATATTTAATGCACAAAATGAGATCAAATACAGGATTTGTAAAATGTCATTATTTCTTAATCATAGTCTGGAAAGAAAATACCAAAATAATATGTCAGGAGCATTATAACATATGAAACGTTACCCCGTGTAACATTTGCAAATCGTATATTAACCGTTAACGGGAGAAATTCTTCATCATGTACAGAATTAAACATATCTGTACCCCTAATGTATCCTTTGTGCATTTATTAAAGAACATAATCCCGAAAATAACGTATTCATACAACTAAATTCATAGGTACAACAGTAAAGTAAAGTAAATCGTGAAGCGATTCAGCTTTACTTAGCATGGTAAGCAGTTTCACTCCTTCGTTCATGGTAATTAAGCTCCTACTCTTAAGTATATATGTGCTATACATATAGCATAAGATAAATATTGAATATGTACATACATACGACATACACACAATAAAACAACATCAGAGCAGAGTAGGTATACCTAGAAATGTAAATAGCGAAGTATGAAATTTATTCTATAAAGTAGTAGCATAATTAAGCTCTTTTAATTACATTACCGTTCCAGCTACAGATGCTGCCTCGCCTTTTGAACAACTTAAGACACTAAAGAAACGATTCTCTATCTAGCTACCCCGCTGTGTCTTATTTTCACAATATAACAGTTAGATTGGAAACTTACTTATTATTTATTGGAAGCATTAGAGATTGCTACATGATGTCGTATTCTTGGAATACTTAATAAATAGCACTCATAAGACATTTACGCACTGAAAAGCTTATTTAGCCACCTAAGCAGAAGATCCCGTATTTGATCATGATGCTTTTATGTAAGTCCTCATCAGTTAATTAAACAAACTTTGCTACACACAGAATATTAAGCAAAAGATTGTCACATAGACACATCATTATAAAACTCTAGGAACTACCAATTAACGTTTTCGTACCATGAACGGACTATTTACAATTACAACCATTATTTCCAACTAAAAGCGGAGGAAAAAAAGTTGATCAAGTAATATGAACCAGCTTAGACAAAAATTTACCTAAAAATATTACTTGGATTACAATCCAGAAAGTAACTAACACTATTCCATAATATTAAACCTCACTTAAACTGTGTATTCGATTTATAGATTAAAAATTACCTCAAACCCCCAGGCACATGAATAATGACAGTATAATTAGTGAGAATGGTTAACATAAAGTATTTCAATTAGTAGGATTGTGTTTTGCTTACAGCTACGAAATCGTATTACAAGATTGGAGGAAATGGTTCCAAGAAACAATTTAATTACAAGTCATGACATGACATGAGAAGTAATGAGCTCACTCGTTCTGGTTGTGCTGATTCAAATAGGGAGTCCAAATCCAAAATCAGCACTTACGTCAGTACAAATTATATTGTCTTTTCTTTTGTTGAACAGAAAAGGGACGGAAGAGAAGCAGTAAGTGAATCAAGATACAATGATCTTTAAGTGAAGTTAACAGCTCACAAATGGAGCGTTAATAGGAATATAATACTGACAAAAGGAACATGAGCCTTAAAGAATTAAAGAGTTTAGATAGACAGAATCGACAGGGTACATCCTAAATACATACTATGCAGTATACCTTTCTAGGTAAAACAAAGTGCTATACTATATAGATAGTTTAGTTATATACAGAGCTCAGATTTGATTCTCATTCCCATTGCGAATTGTATTCCCTACCCTTCCCACTTAATTCCACAGGGCTTGAACTGAAGCCAGCGCCAGGCCAGACCAGACCAGTTTCCTTTCCAATTCAATTTAATTCTTATCCCATCAGTATCCTCCTATCTTGTATAAATTTCACTTTGACTTTCGTTTCATCTCTTTCTTGTTAACTGGCATGGCATGGCATGGCATCTCATCGCATCCCATCCCATCACAATCGAATCAGAGCCACCGAATTCCTTTTCATCCTATTTTATACTCTATTAGCTATAATAGGTAGGTAGTGTCTTTAGTAACCTAAAATACATTGTATTATGTAACCATATAATATTATAATCTCTATATCTGTAGTAGTCAGTTAAAACCCTTAAGTATTTAAGTGTAGTTTATCTTTATATGTTAAGAACATTGTAGTTGGTTTGGTTGGTAGGTAAAGGAAAATAACTTAATTGAAATCAAACAAAAAGCCCGTCGCTCGTGTTAAGAGTTCTAAGCTCCCTGTGCGCTCTTCTCTATTCTGTTTACTTGATAAATGCACACTCCCCCTCACTTCACTGAAACTTAATAAATAAATAAACACGCTAGCAAGTTGTACATACAAAACTTAAAGATATATATGTACAGATACTACACTTTTCGTTACGTTTCATTTTGTGCTTATAACGTAGTATAACCTATGTACATAAATGGAACTAAATACCATAGCAGATTGTAAGATGGTGCAATACATACACATAACTCAAGTATCTCCTTATACAATTATCCCTTAGTAGTAGAATACCGTAGGACAATCTGGAAAAGACTCAAAGGACACGTTCCCATTGACATTCGACTCCATTTTTACTAAAATAGCAAATCGAGAGAATAATACCACAAAGAGAATCTTTTTTCTTCTTAGAATTCCCAATGGTTAGCTTCCTTATCGATTTCATGTAATTCCTACAAAGCAATGCAATCCCCTTCCTAATATCATTACAAGAAAGGTGCCTATATACCTATGTGTCTTTATACTGCTCCAGTAAGGGACCTTGAACTGAATTGAATTGAATTGATACAGCACTATATATATATATATTCCTAGTAAGTAAAACAAGGAAGGCGTAAGTAAATTATACTTATAGGGAGATACATCAGCTATCAACGCAATTCAGTCAACTCGGCAGCATGATAAGCACAAATCACACATCAGACAATCATCTGATCGAAATTCGTGAACATTTATACTAAACTAATTCAAGATACCTTTCTCTATACACACAAAATACTGCTTTACAGATATACTGCATACAAGGCCAACCGAACCAAGCCAAGAATATAGTCAAACCCAAACTAAACCAACCCACGTTCTTAAATCTTGATAACTATAGAACAGCTTTTGGGTTGACATGACATGACACGATGCAATCACAGCACAACAGAACAGAACACCGCAGTCGGATAGAATACTGTACTTACTTACATAGATAGATAGGGAAGGAAGGAAGTTAGAATGAAAAGAGGATGAAAGCCTGGAGCAATAACAGGGAAGATGGAACTTGGAAGTAAGTTCTGTAAAGAACATTCTATAAGTAGTCTAGAAGTCACCTCAACCTCAACTGACTTATACTTATGTATTTGTAGTATGTACAGTACAGTAAGTTGCAAAAGAAGAATAAGGAAGGGGGCCTGGTTTGGCTTGGTTTGGTATGGACTTGGACTGATCAACCAACAAACGTTCCATTCCATTTCCATTCCTTCTTCCTTTTTCACACAAGACAAGATCAGATAGACTCAAGCAAGTCAAGTCAAGTCAATTGGAGCCGAACTGGAACTGGAGTGTAAGTGTAAGTAAATACTAAGTATAAGAATAAACTTTCATCCATAGATAGGAAGAATAAGTATCTGTATTGTCGTATCGTGTCGTGCTTACTCTTACTTTTTGTTCCGTTTCTTGCCTTCCCTTGAGTTGAGTTGACTTGACTTCAAATAAATGTGCGTATGTCTAAATGTCTATATATAGTTACTGTATCTATCTCCTATATCAAGTTATGTTATGCTATACCCCCTTACTTACTTACTCTCTTATGTTATTCCTACACTAAACAAACAGAAGGTAAAACGGATGAAGCCAATAATAAAAGGAATCCAATCTCCGGTCCTCAACACTCTACATCTGTAATGTAACAGAGTGAGCTTATTGTAAAGACTACTAACACTAACCCTAACCAGTCAGTCAGTCCCTTGCCTTTGCTGGATGGAACTGCACTCTATAATACTTACATAAATTCTCCTCTACTTTACTTACTCTTATTCTTGTGTTAGTTTAACACATAGACCATTTTACAAAGTCATGCCTCCTTTGCCTTGCCGTGGTTCCATTGCATGTCTTCCGTCAATCTCCCCTCGCTCTTCCACTTCACTTCAGAATCGCTGGGAAATATCTACCGAGTTTGCTAAATCGAATTTACTTACTTACTGTCTACCTACTCTGTGTAGTAGTTTGTTAGTACTAGGTACGAAAACCACTTCAATCCATTCAACACTTACGCATACATAGACACTGACACACGCTATTTACATACATACAGAGTTTATATTTATATAGATATATGTATGTACTACTTTTATATTATGTACTGATATTTAGTAGAGGTAGTAAATTTAGAATTATCGCTACTATCAGGATCAAGTCCTTGACTCTCATTTCATCATTTTCACTTCCTATTCACTTTACCTCAAACGAAAATTATTTTCCATTATTACAGAGGAAATGTCGTCGAGTCTCCTTCCCGTTTCCTTATCACGTTCCATTATTTGTACAACCATTTGTTCTTACAACAACTAAATTAATGGAAATTATGATTACTTACACAACTATAATAATTAAATGTAAAAGCACGGAGTGGATTTGACTGTGTACTGTGTAGCCTATAATCGTAATATTTGTAAAATGAGATCACTGAGCTACGTCTATGATTATTTTATTTTTTATGCATATAGATAAAAAACAAATCTACTTTTTTATTTCTGACGAATAAAACTAAATATTACAGCTTATATGCATATTGTAAATAAATTCTAAGTATTTTAATCACCCTAAGTGTCTCTGTACTTCTCCCCAAACCTTGTAGAACGTTTATAGTTTAAGAGTATAAGTCAAAATATTTTTATTTTAAGTATGTTCATGTAACCCATTTTTGACATGATAAGCACTTACTTACACACTGTCACTAACAAAGTTGTCACAATCTTTTCACTTGCCTAAAGGCAGTCGACTTGGCTTGACATGTTATCAAATCAAGCTACTTAGAAAACAGCTTTTTATCTAAAGCTTCTATTTATGTATTTTATATGCACCACACCGCTTTTGGCTCTTTACTGCAGTAAATTCTGTAAATTCATGCATATGATATGCTAAATATATGTAGAAAGCATTAGGGTTGATATTGATGATATTTAGGTTCCCATAAAACTACAGATGCTTTCCATATCGTGTATATAAAACATATATGCACATAAGTTGTCCTTCTCCGACCATGATCCACTGACTGACTTTTATTTCATTGAACACTTGAAGTGTAAGTGTAGTGTAGTAGAGTTGTTACGCTCGTTTCATCTCACTTACTTACGCATTTGTTCCAACGTCTACACCAGACGACCAGACCAGGCAGGATCCTTAAGCTCGGCTTAACTTTCAACTTATACTTATCTTTAGGTAATGCAGCCCGACCTAGCCTAGTCTAATAATCTCTTGAGATTACAGCCAGCTTGTTTCTACGATACTTATAATATAAATCCTACTATAAACTATAGTATCTAAGTAATTCAATCTAAACTTCCAATTCAAACCCTAATACTCCACGAACTCATCCTTTCGTATCAGAATTAATTTATCAGAAAAGCAACAGAGAAGACAGACACCTCAGAAAGATTAACTTAATAAATAAAACTGAATACTATTTGATTAGATTGCATTGCTGGGAGCAAAAATGCTTAAAAGGTATACTAAATCATTTCCAGGCTACATAATCATGATTTTGATCTGATGTGGATAACGAACCAAACCAAACCACGTAGTGGTGATTTTCATTTCATTAGTATTAGCATGCTCATCTCATCAGAAGCATCATACAGAAAAATATTTCGAGAGTTAAGTTGGATAAATCTCCAGCGAGTGTTTCAAAGTTCTAACTTATGATAAATCTCACTATAGTACATAATATAAATACTTTTGAGTTTATACTGAAGAGAAGAAGTTATTATAAATTATTGTTACATTATTATAAAGCAAGAGGGTGAGATTGAGGGTGCTATGACCTTGCTACTTTTTGCTGGTAGGAAAATAGATTATTACATCATATTATTCTTTAGAATTTAGAATCCTTTGTGATTTTAACGAGGGGGAATATTTACGCACTAGTTAACTTTGTGTTGATATAATAGGCGCTGCACTTGTCATGTCAATCTGATAATAAAATATTGTTTGTTGCTGGCTTTGCAAACAAATACCTACACGGATTATATGCACATTAATTACACCTTCTTCTTAACACACTATCTAATTACATAAATCCCACTTAATCTTCCCACATCTCAGGATTTTTCCACACACGTAATAATAATAATTTCCCGAGTTTGATAAGTTTACGTGATAACTTGGAAAAAATGGTTTTATAAGAGAAATTAGAGGAAAGTAGTATGTGCCTTCACTATACACACACTATATAAGCATTAAATTGTGTAACATTCCGTCAAACAAATGCGTAGTTCCCTAAATCAAAGTCAAACCAAGCCAAGTCAAGTGAAGTTTCACGTAAATGCAAGGCAATAGCAAGACAGGGCAACTATGTTCTGTTCAGTTCAGTTTCAGTTGAGTCTCCCGAGTTTTGTGTGTAAGCATATTAAATAAACTTTGGGGATTCAAACTTCAAATGCTCCATGCTCCTAGCTATTGTACACAGCAAAGAAGACCGGAAAGAAAGTTCCATTACATTCCAATCCTTTCCAGCAAGAAAGCTACGCCAGCATTTACATCTTCTGAATACTAATCAGCTCGCCTCTCTTTTTATCAAACCAACTAGCTACAAAGAATAACATTACAAGAGACGGGCCTAAACACACTTTCAAACAAAACTAACGACTTACACAAAACAACAGAAGACTTCTCTAGACTACCCTTCGTTCTTAGAATGAAGGACTTGGCTTTGGTATGACTTGACGAGACAGGCTACACACAAACTCACTAGTCACTTCACTACCATGCCAAATGTAAACCTGAGAACAGAACTGAACAGAACTTCAAATAAGAATCGCAGATGAAAGAAACATCCTGAATTTCAATCAGATGACAATCAGTCTACTTTCAATCTTCAAATCTCTCTATATTCTATTATTACGACTCGTACATATAATGTAGTGTGGTAATGTAAGGTACAAATAAGTGTATATCGTTTCTTTTCTATTATATTCTGTTAGATGTAAGCATACCTTCATCTTTTACCAAAAGCACATTATAGTATTCTAACAAATGTACTTTTAGTCTCTTGATGTATAAACTAAAGTTAAAGTAGCCTATGTGAAATTAAATATCAAAAAGACAGCATAAATCTACTTTATCTGAACATTTCACTAGAGCAGCAGATATAAGTAAGCTTTGGTAAAAGTACAGATAGTGTACCTTTAAAATGCAATGAAAGTATAATGATGATGTGTAAAAGTAGCCTAACCTATACACTTCTTTGTTGTTACAATAATAGTGGCATATAGCAAGTCATGTTTAGTACTATAGATGTAATCCTTGCTCCTTTCCTCGTCTTTATCACCGATGCGTAACAATCAGATCTTCACATCTATACTCTTACTTTTATCCGATGCAATGTGAATTGTGATGTATTATTTTGTATTACGTGAGCTAAGCTTTGTGAATAATAAGTCTGCTTATGTGTATTGTGTATTGCACGCTTGTCATATCAAAACTGATCGTAATTGTTAGTTAGTTACTCCATACTAGCGTTAATATGTTCAACAAGAACTGTTTCCAACCTCCGAGTTGAATCCTTAGTACTTAATACATATAATATATCCGTCCTGTACTTGTTTAGCATTACAATTTACTTAAATGCAATTACTACAGTACCCATAAAGTAGCTGGAAAAGATGATACATACATACAGAGGAAGACGCAACCACAAAGAATTAAGCCACCCCTATAAACATTTAGTAAATAAATTCGTCTAGTTGGATTGCAATACATTATGTACGTTCATAGGTATAGTGAAGAAATTATCAGAAGCATAATTACTATGATCCTATTCCGGTAACCAATAAAGGGCTAATCGCTACGCTGAGCATGTTTGCAAGGCGAGGCTTTTGACTTGACTTTGACTCACACGAATAAAAACTGCCTCAACTTTTTAGTAATCTTTATTCACAGGCGAGGCTTATCTACCTACTTTTTTATTACTCACTACAATAGTTAGACTTGTGCTGCTGTAACAAAATGCTTTTCCTTTCATCAGCAGAATACACACATATTTAACGTACTAATAAAACGACAAAACAATATTGTTGTTATATTACATATTATGCTGATCTTCCATTTCCATTCTCAAAAACAATCTCTACATTTTAGAATATTTTATCTATATGCTTATTCTTCATTCAAGTCAGAGACGATCATGTTAGCATTAGTAATGTACATCATCAGTCCAAGAAACCCCATTTTTAAATGTGTAACTGGATTGGATTGTACGATGCGATAATATCCTCTGTACCTAATCCTTTACTTAACCTCAACAATAATAAACTCTTCTTCACAATCACACAAAGTTCGCAAAAAATAACAAACGAAGGACAAAGAATCTAACAATTCGTTTGAGTAGTACTTACTTAATGTTATAAACTATTATCCTTAGCCCTATGAAAGATGATCATCATTATCATAGTGATTTAACACAACATGATTAATAAAATCGAAGTATTTAAGATTACACTCTAACAAATTGGCAATGAAATGAAAAGGGTGATAACATTTTTAATGGATGTGTAGAGTTTGTACAGATAATTTAGCTGGATACAGAAGTTAAACTCAATAATTGTTCTTGACTTGCAAAGCTAATTATAATTTATTAGGTGTTTAACGATGCGTATAAGGTGCATCGAGGAAAATTCCAACAAAAATTCACTTTTTAAGGTTAGTAGAAAAATTCGCACTTTAGGTTTACCATTTACGACCATTTTTCATTTTATCATCCCTTTAGTCTTACACTTTTGAGAAAAATCTAATGAGAAAAATACAGCTAACAAAAATATAAGTAGTTACTCCTGGACTGAACGCACAGTGAAGAGTTAAAGCCTTCAAACAAAGGATACTGTATTATGTAGATACATAGTAGGTAGGTACGTTTGTTTACTATAACAAAGCAACGTGCTTGGTTTTAGTTGTGTGTATATGATTAACAGAAATATTTATGCAGACGTATTTGTGCAGGCAAAGCAAAGTGGAAGGGATTATTGTATAAAAGGGGATAGTAGCAATAAGTTTATGCATGTAAATAACAATTCCCAGAATGCATTTTACTATAGCTATATCTATTACTTACGTATTATTATAGCAGCAGAAGCACACTTTTTTAGATTTCGTAATAATGTACATAATTTAAAATAGTAATGTGCTAAGTAATATAGATACAGCAGTTTGACTTATCTAGTATTTGACTAGTTCTGTCCAGTTCTGTTGAGAACGAGTGAACAAGTTACAAATATAAGATACTTGTTATACATCTATACAATATAACTTTATACTTCACTATATTTGCTGGAAAGATATTCTCCCTACAGTACAGTAGCAGTATCCTGTATCTTTCCATTGTTGTTCTGTCTTGTGTAACATTCAGTGAGACAGGACAGAGAGTTCTAGAGTTTTAGTTTACTGAGTGAGTGGATGAGACCCAATTTTTTTCTTTCCAACTCATAAACCAAGTCACTTGATTTGACTTGCTTGGCTTTGGCTCTTCTGCTCCCAAGTGAGAAAGGCAGGAAGTGTCGAAGGCCACCGCAGTTAACTTATTACATATTAGTTGGAGAGATACACGTCAAGATTTCTTACAAACCAAACCATAACAACTGACTTATTGTTCTTTTAATATAAGGCGAGACAAGGAGCTCACACACAAAACGATACACCGTCTTGGCCTGGGCTGGCATGTTCTCTTTATGTTATCTTCTATAAACTACTCCAAACTTCAAAGCACAACACAACAAAACGAAGATCAAATCACATCGTATCATCTTATTCTCTCAATTAGACAGAAAAACATACACTTGAATAAAGCTTATACAGCCTAAGAAATTATTTTAAAAAAATTACTAAAATTAATTATAAACGTGATAAAGTTCTTTAGAAGTTGCAACAATTAATTTTTAAGTAGTAAATACACTTTTTACAATAGAATTTCTTATCTCACTTGCTATACCTTTTAGATCCTTAACAGAAATTACAAAGATGGGCATTGGATACACAAATGTATGTATTATCATATGATTAGATGAAATCACTCATTTAAATAATTTTTTGCTACACGGGTACCTACCAACAATATTTTGCAATGATATCAACATGGACAAACAGTTTTTTGTCTTGTTATGGTATGGTGTTAGTCTGCTACGCTACAGGAAACTCATTTTATGAGTTATTTCTTATTCATATTGCTTTTTCCTTCGTCTAGAGATGAAAAATGGTATAATTATGATAATATCCATCATAATATCAGAGTTAATTAATTTCATCATTTTCCTTCATTCCATCAAGTCAGATATATCTGTATTTACATACATAATAGAGAGCTACAGATGGAGTGTAGCGTGAGATGACATGAAGCACATTTCAGCACATTGAAATGAACCTCCATGTACATACAATAATACAATATTTGTTTATCTACAAGTGAGATCTAATCATCGGTCCATCATTCAACTTATGCAGGATAATTGATTGCAAGCTTGCAAATTGTATGGCCATGTAAATTGAATTTAATGTAATATTTCCATAAAAGTCAAGTGTTTTTGTCAATTCTAATTCTACAATAATTTATCAATAAATCTTTTTATCAGTTATTCTTTATGACGAGAAGATGAGCTGACTAATAAATAAAGTTAAATCCATTAGACACGTAAGATGATAAGAATGCAATATGTATGAAAACAAATTATCTACTTGTATACAGTAGAAAGGCTTATAGATTTTATCATCTACATAGTTATAGGGAAAAGTATATTATTAATAAGTGAGTGAGAACCCTAGGTGTCTGTAGCAGCACATTGTCCCTTTGTTAGTTTAACTTGCCAACCTACACAGGCAGTTAGCGTTCACCATAAATGAGAATACAAATAGTCCAGGCAGGCAAGTCAAGTCAAGTCAAGAAGGAAACTAAAAGGTACATTATATACCTAAGTAAGTGCAAATGGTAAAGAGGATGTGACCTATAGATAACAATACAATACAATATACAATACAAAAATAATATCTATAGATGTCTCAGCGACTACCCGACTATTTACATTTGCATTTACCTGATTGCCTTTTGCCTTATGTTATGTTAGAAAAGGAAGGCTCTATGAAAAGGCAACAGTCCATAATATTCATGAAGAACACGAGCCAGCATAGCAGAACAACCAAAAGTATAACTCCGTAGCATAATGTAATTTAAACATGGACAAAGTTCATATTACTCTATACTTATGTATGTACAATATGTATTGTATACCTAATAGTAAACTTCTATAATCATAGCCAAACAATTCCTACCGACAGAATGAATTGAATGAACATTGAACAACAGGATGCATAAAAGAAAGATGACCAAATTTGGTCGTCAGCAGTCTGTCATTCAATTCAGGACAACCATAATACACTTTGGGCATTTACTTCACATTCCCTGTTAGTCAGACACCTTTAATGTACTATACGTCATGTTATACTTATACAGACAGCAAAACAACACGTATATATCTGTAATAACAGTTTCTAACTATTTACTACTAAATAGACACACAACCAGAATACTATATTAGTATTGAAGAAGTATACCTAAAAGCATTCATTGAATACAAAACAAAGCTAGGTACATTTATTGTATTAACAGAACCACACTGTGAGCAAACGAGAACGAGACAAAAACAGAAAAGGGATCCAGAGCCAAGCCAAACCTTCAAAAGAGGAGCGACTTTGCTTTGACTTCATTTGACTAACCCAACTTTATTACGTTATTACATATTTTCTCATCCCTCCTTCAAATATTCATTCTCTTATTCTAGTATGCATAATAATATGTAACTTTGAAACCAAAGCCAGGCCAAGATTCATTATTCCTTTTCTAACCCTTTATTCGGCTATTCAATACTTTGTACTTATTAACAAGCTTCGTCAAGATTTTTATCCTTTTGTCCTTCAGCTCTGTTGTGTTTTGTTTTGTTTAAATCTGTGAGGTTCACTTTTCTGTAGTAAAGTATAGTATGTACAATACAATTTCAAACTGTAAATAAATTAGGTTCTGCATATACAAGCTGTACAATCAGTAGCAGTAGTATAGTACTAAACATGTCCCATAATTCATTTCACATTCATAACATACCACTTAATTTACAATTACTAAGTAGAAATGGCAGTACTAGTACTGTTTAAAGTCAATTAAAATGCTTCTGAGTGAGTAATGCAATTGAAAAGAACACTCTTTTTCATTGAGTGCAAACTACAAACCTTTATAATATTGGAATGCACTATGTACTCGTAAAATTATATCAAACCAAGTCAGGTGTCAGCTATTATGAACAACATTCAAAGGCAATGGGACCGCCCAATGTCTCTCACTCTATGCAAAAAATGGAAACAAAAAATTAGCCATTCAATTTTACAATTGCTAACTAAATCCTTTGACTCCAATCTAATCTGCTAATATGCATACACATAAATTGGTATAGGGTACCATAGTGAAAGACAGTAAATAAAATGGGAACAACATGCTGTACGCAATTAAATACCATTCCATTTCTGTTCATTCAACACAAGAGCAATACAAATGCATCGCAACTATTTTTATATTAAATACTTTGAAACAGTATGCATATGCTCTATAAAGTAGATTCAAAATTACATTACCTTATGTATTCATGTACCAATGTAGCAACTAAAATTACAACTGCTTGTCTACTTTCCATCTGTCAATTACCTAGTATATTAACTGTTTGGCCCACAATGCTGCAGCATAGGTTAGTATACATATATGCATGTAACACTTGAATTTATACTCTCTGAGTTACCAAACACATTTTATATTGGGCCTGTATGTAAGTTATAGTATCAGACACAAGAGAATTGTGTATTACGCACATTTACATGTACGAATAGGGACCTTTTATGATATTTATACTTATATTGAACAGAACTGGAGGCTAATAATATGATTAACAAAGCAGAGACGTCGACCATCTGCCAAACTGACATTTCTGTGTACTAGAGCAGGCAGGCACCTTGGTCCCGGATATTGAATTCAGTAAATTAGAAACACCTTTCTCTTCCTCCTGTCTACAAAGTACAAATGTAGGTATAACATGTTACAGATATGTGACAAAACAAGGTACCAATCCAAACACAACTCAAATTCAAAATGTAGACACAGAATTGAAAGAACACGAAAAGCTTTTTATATGTTTATAAAAGTCCCAGCATATGTAACACACAGAGAGGACAGGACAGGACATACTTAATCGGGACACAATGGAAATATAAATACTACAAATTTATACCTACTTACCTATAGAGAGAATAGAGACTACAGTACAGATACATATAATAATGCCGCTAGGATTCCCCTATTAATAATAATGACAGTAAATATCACTATCTCTCAGCATAATCATCATCATCATAATAGAGAGACTACATTGAACACTTCTGCATAGAGATACCAACCAGTAGAAGATACGTTACGTATAACAGTAATATGTTGACCGTAATAGTTACGAGAATGTGTAAGCGAATTAAACTATCAAATGCATTATTAGATGTAAATAAGAAGACTGCCTCAAAACAGACAAAGCCAGAGCCAGACTGTCTAATACCTGGCCTGGCAAATGCAGCTCACAAATAATTAGTTATAGTATCTTATATACCTTGCCTTACATTATGTACGTTGCAGTAGGTATTAGCTTGTAGGTGCACTATTTTGTACTTCACAAAGCAATACATACAGTTAACTTACAATAGTAGTAGCATCATATAATCCAACATCCAACACTTACTTTACAAGGTATTAGGTATGTATTACCTTATCCATTCATCTTTTATCGCATTCACTCAACATTCAACATCTGCCATTGATTTTTTATCAGCTGCCCATCACTTTATTTTGCTCCTTTGCCTTACATACACACACAGTAGATATTCATTGATAACAAGACATATAACACAAAATAAACACATACAATAAACACTGTTTTACTTACTATACTAATACTGAAGGCTCTATATAGTAGATCTCTTCAATTCTGCATAGCAGAAGAGTTGTATTGTAGTGGTAATTCTAGTACACAATCCTTATATGAATCTAAGAGTAACAGTAACAGTACCAAACCAATCTAACTTGAGGAACAGAATACAAGTAAAACAAAACATTACGTGCATGCATACAGAACATAGTGCAGTAAGATGAAAACCCCCTTGCATTACATTACATTACATTATTACTTTACAAGATGCATCTCTAAACAATAACGATACACAACGTAACAGCTAGGAGAAATATATTTCGTTGTTAGGTAGAAGGTGAGCTAGAGGTACAAATACAGTAACGAACGAAGAGACTAACAGACGAGAAGTAAACATTGCATTTTACAATTTACAATCGCCTTACCTTACTACACATTAGACATTACGTATAGTAAAGTAGATTACAATAGAAATGCAGAATGCATAATATAATAGTAAGTATGTTCGTTTATTACTTACACTACACCTTTATACGGATATTATGTATAAGCAGATGCAGATATAGGATACTTACATATATAAACTATTCATCAACTCAACCTACACAATTTCGAGACACACTTCATGTTCTATTACACAAATGCGCAATACAATCCTTATATTATCCTTACTTAGACAATTACCTACAAAGAACTACAATAATTTCATATACCATACCACATCACTCACAACAAACATAACTGAAAATGTGCATTCAAAGTACCTAAAATGAAATTATTGTTTTATTACCGTTCATTACTTTGTCTCATTCATCGCCTTGCCTTACTTACCTTTACGTTAACAGATTAACTTACAAATGAGTTAGCTTTACAAACAGAAATTACATTATATTTTACATTACCTACATTCTAGATAATATATGACATGACAACCTATTTTCTGGTATATTGAATGCACATGGTTATATATTATAACATAAAACTTGCCGAAAGTAAAGAAACTCATTTGCTGATGAGAGATGAATTGATTTGATGTAATGTGGGCATTTATAATAGTTACTGCATATTCACGCACTCAGCTCTAACGAAACAACATACATATCTGTAAGTAGGCAATAATATTTATCTGTGTACAACATTTAGTGGAGTTCTTTATGTATGTATTGACTGAACTGACTTATTAACTGATTGTGAATGAGTTAAACTTTTGCAATTTACGAAACCACTTAATTTTGGCGAAGAATTGCACAAATACGTGTTTCTCATTCTATATCGCTCTGTATAATATGTATTTACTGCTAATTAAAGAGAGGGGAACTTTGACTTCTGCTCCTGCTGTAATAAACGTCAAAAGAATGGGAATGAACAGTTCAACAGTAAATACAAATAAGGAGTTCAGTTCATGAATACATACGAACAAGTATACAGGATTTCAAATTATGTTTACGACATAACACGGCTAAATGCTTAATATTCATTCTTTCAGTGCAGTCTGTACTGTACTCGTATTTATATTTTGTATTTTAGCTAGCCTAAGTTAACGTAGCTGATAAGTATGTTCAAAAGGTAGCGCACCCTTCAATCTTCGTGAGACAGACATTTAATCTCAACACTAAGCTATTATATAGAGGTTGAACTTTACACTAATAGGTAACTAACCTAGCTCACGACTCCAACACGAGAAAACTACAAACACAACCAAGAAAACCTGCAAAAACTGCATTTCTTTCTATCTTAATCTAATAATCCCACGTCCTGCTCTGTACTCTTCTACGTAAACTGCCATTTAGTACATTCACATAACCTATTACAACCTCTGTATAGTAAATCTAGATAATAATTCCATTCGTTCTGCACAAAATAACACAACACAACATAATATAGGTAATGTATTTACCCCATGCCATATCTTACCAGAAAATGTCTACTGCCTAAGGAAAATCCATACTATGTACATAGTAATATATCATATCACCCTCCTTATCAAATTCCCTGGAAATCGTCGGTAACTTATAATGCTATCATCTATAAACTCTATTGCACATAAAGTTAAACTCACATTATTTAACTAAATCTAAATAATTGAAAAAAAAAAAATACTTGTACATACTATATGAGGTTGTCGAAGAAGAGAGCAAAAGCAAGAACAAGTTCAGAGTTCATTCTTATTCTTATTCCGCAGAAAAATAGATCACCCTGTGTTCTCTCCTCCAAAAGTTACAACATCCATTACATACTGTAGATCAAATAACATTCCTACTATATTTAATAATACCTACTACTGTACATTTACTACATATACATACTATATAATAAAGATACAAAGTTATTTTGCATTTTTTTCCAACTCAAGTCAACAACACTTGGTGGTACATGTGTCCTTTCCTATTGCTATGCTTATCGCTCGTCCACGTTCCACAAACAACCTACAGAGTAAAATGCATAACAAAAACTACCACATAAGCAGAAAATTGAGCCAAAGCGTAATTATAATGCTGCTGTAGCTTACTTATTATGGGAATATTACGTTGTCTCGTATTCACAGAAATATTTAGCTAGTGTATATTTATGTGAACGAAGTAACCACCAAGTGTAGTTAAATACAAGGGAAGAGAACGCATGTAAGAATGGCACATACCATAAAGTAACAAATAACTTCAGAGCAATTCAGAAGTTTACATCTGTCAGAGCATTATTTACAATTTAACTAGTTTGTATGTACGTTCTGCCTCCTACGAACATACTACATTAGCTTACATAGCTATGCATGAGTACATTACACTATAAGTGATGTAGAATGGATTATACAAATATATGTATCTGTATTTCAAAGTATACCTATATATTATATAAGAACAGATAGGGTGCGGGCGGGCGGCGGGTGGACTGCTCTGAACTAAACGCTTTGCTCTACTGTATCTGTAAGATCCTGCATACAATCATTCAAGGCCTGTTTACATCCCACTTTAGTTTGAGTCACCTTTACATGTACTTATATTCATTTTCATCCTATCCCAACATCTTCCCTATAACTTAGTATATGTATTCTTTGCATAACACTTACTGAATTATTATCCCCGGTCCCTCTACATTTTACATGAATGCATTCTACGAGATGGTAGTCCGTACAAAAGTTATGCATACAATTTTCTACAAATATTTTATATAACCTGCTTTATCTTTACCTAATAGCTTATGTATGCATAATGCATTCCACAAGTGTAATATAAATGTTTCTTAAGTAAACTATGCGTACAAAGTAAAGTGTAAGATAAGAAAACAGGACAGGACACTGCACTGTATTCAGAATTAAACATAAGCTTACCTATTTGAACAGGAGAACTATTTTTACAATAAGTTTCCTCGTGTTATGTTGATTCCAATATTCCATCCCATACAAAATCCAATGGAATCCTTCACATCAAACAAGCCGATAGTGCACGATGTTTGTAAGTAACATGAAAAGTTCTAGGTAATAAACAACTAAAGCGTACACATACATATTCACTGAACACAATATCTTGTGCCGAGAACTAAACTCGTCTCAAACCAACTTGACTTAACTCCTTGTGACTTCCCGTTAAGTTAAAATAAAATAATTCACGTGTATAGCAGCGTATTTAGACAGTAGGTATAGGTAACTAGTCTCATTTCATTTTGTGACGAGACGAGCCAAAGCCAAGTGAGTAAATAAGCTCAGCCTTCAATTCAATACATAGACATAGACTATGGCTCTATTCGCCATTCGAATTCTCATTCTGCCAGATAACACTGTAAATTAGTCGAGTTTTATTATTACCCGGCGAAAGGAACATTAAAAACAGAAACCATACATACGTAAGTCGAAGTAGAACTCTACACACTAAACACACCACACAACTAATATGAACATCAGACGGTGCCTACCGCCAAAACCATTTCAAAGATGAGCACGAACTCAATAGAACATAATACCGACACAGAACCAAACACACTATATTATACCACAAGGACAACAAGCAACCGCTAAGTTACTTACTTACACAGAACAGAACACTATTTAATTCTCGTATGCGTATGTACTACAGTATATCAAAACGTGCACAAATCTATATAGATTTATTTTGCACTAATATTAGCTAAGCTAATAATATTTATTTTAGTATCCACAAAATTCTGAACTGTAGCGCACAGTGCAAGTCAGTAAGATGAACTAAAGTTAGTTGCCTTGCCAGACAGACGAAATAAAGACAGCAGCTAATAAATAAGTTGAACATTGAACGCAGAACAGTTGCTTTGCTTTGGCCTGGTCGTTGGCTAACTAACAATAAGCAGTTTATCGTTAGTGTTAGTGTTGTGTTAGTTTTTCCCCGTCAGAAGTGCGTTCGTTGAACGAAACCTTAAGAATTACTTTTACTTATAAAATAAACTTGCATTGCATTTGTATTGTGTTCAATGTATGTAGTAGTCACATAACTAGCAACCACAAACCAAGAGTTGAGTACACAGACAGACAGATATTACAATAGAATAGATATCACATGCTATCAACTACTTTAGTTTACTATTACTATACTGCAAAAGGTACCTATCTTTCGGTGTGTATGGATACATATTATAGATTAAGTATGCATTTAGTAGCTAAAGTTGAGTTGGGTGAGTTCATATACGTAGAAACGTAAATACACTACATACTAGCCATACACGAGCAGCATATTGTGTGTGTGCACGTCACTTTTAAGGATTCTACACTCAGAAACTCAACAGAATGTATGTAAGTAGTAATAGTATGTGTATGCATTATCTGGTAATATTATAATACAAAGGAGGAGTTGGAGTGAATAAGAAAGAGCATACAAGTACATACAGTGGCACTCGACTCACAATACACATACTAATAACATAAAACTCGCTTTGACTTCGTGCTGTTCACTCCTCTTAACGATACTACTTAAGCTTCACGTTTACCCTGCATATACTGCCCAAAGTAACTATATTATACCATTATATTGGCTATCATGCTCTGCTCATGTTTAATATTATGTATCTCATGAAATGTATACATAAGATAGTTAATGATGCTCCCCCATAAAGCTTAACTAAACGGAACACAACAGCTTTACTATCAGTATATACTTTTTACATATTTTTATACCTATATATATGTATATGTTTCTTATTTATATTAAGCTTCAACAATTTGCTGTGTCTGTCTATATGTATAGAACGTCTGTCTGTTGCATAGTTTTCTTGTCCTGTCTCCAAACCCCAAGTTGAAATGCATAACTAAACGAGAAGCGAGGATCATTTAATTCAACACAAGTTTACATGCATTATACATAATCCATCCTGGCTTACTAATATTATTTGAACTGAACTTAAATCTTAGTGTACTACATAGAAAAAATACAGGTATATCCTAGTAGTTACCTAGTACTACCTACATAATCAAGTTGAAGTTAATACATTTTGTATAGCTTAATAAAATCACGTTTATCCATCCACAACTACAACTACAACATAACTACGCGTACATGAGTAACCTATGTATTACTATATAGTAGTACTGTGTTTTGAATGTTGAGATATCAGTTTGCGAATAAATAAATCCCGTAATCATGTCAGAAGTCAACAGTTGAATGCAATGATAAATAACATCTGACAATCACAGAATAATCATGAATGGTGTGTTGTGGCTATGTGTGTATGTGATTGGTAAATAAATGCATGCATTTACATGATTATGATATGATGCAGTATTCCTTTGAATCTGTATTCTCAATGTGTTATGGTATAGTGTGTGTAATTGTAATGTATACAGTTAACCAATGTACAGTAAATGGTAAACATTTATACATACTAACAAGGCCAGGATAGCTATTCGGAAAAAAATCCTGCAGTAGACTGCACATAATACAGATATGTCTGTCTATCCAATTAATGTAGATTAAACTATATTATTATCTCTCTGCATTATTATATTACAAAATTATTAATATGAATGCATACAAAGAGACATAACAATCCAAACATAAGATAAATAAACTTATGAAGGCAATGCAAAGGCAAGAGATAATATAAAGTGCATTATCCAAGTACAGTAAAGAACAGGATCACCCTACAAAACAACAGTATAGATAATGTGTGTGTGTAGGATTGGATTATTCAGTTCAGAGTGCAGAGCCTGTAAAAGAAGGCAATGCTAATGGCCAATAACACATTGGGAATGGGAACCCATTCCAATTCCTAATAGATATTACAAAACTTGTAACTGTATCTGTGGAATATAGAAGTAAGTGAGTGAGAGACAAGAAGATCTGTGAAAAGTTAGTATGCATTATGTAGCTTAATGCATCTCTTTACAAAATAGATAGTTATTCAAACCTCAGCACGACTGCTCAGCTCACAATCAGTTTTATCCTATCCAAAGCAAATGCAAACCTTCTTAACCCCAAATTACCATTTTAACTTGAAGAGGAAACCAACCAGAGTCGTCTTCCATTTTCCACACTCAAAACTATTTTTAGCTCCTCAGATGTCATGTGTATTATCTGTTGTATGTGTCTTGTCTTGTTTGCTTGTGAGTTTCCTCTACTTTACTTTAGTTTCGTTTTAGTTCCTTCATCTTCTCCCTTTTCGTCAACTCCTTCCGTGATTACGTGCAATACAAATTCAACTGCACTCCACTTTGCTACAAAACTCCACCTTAATTTCTTTACACCGCACCGAAAGAGACAGACACTAACACTTGCAAAAAATTCCTTCCTGCCATTTCTACCCAAAACATTTCCCTTATCTATCCTCTCCTATCACAGCTCAACACGTCTTTATTTACACCTTTATTCCTTCTCTACATTATGATCAATTCTACTTTAAACACATTAGGAGACAATATTCAATTAAATAATTAAATATACAATCATTTCCTAGATGAATTCCTGGAAAAATGAATATTGATGTATTTATTATATTTATTCTGTGTTCCACTGTCTAATGTAGTATCTCAGAAAATCGTTAATTAAGTCTAAGTAGCTATAATACGAATATGTTATATTTATTGTACTACATATAGTACTAAGCTGAGCTCAATTGCAATGGTATAAACATATTTTTATTAAATGATATACACAGAAATATTTCATCTTACTAAGTAAATGAGTTAATGTTGACTAGTAATATTGATTGAGCTTCCATTAAGTTGTAGAAGCAATATATTAATTTGGAGATATGGGTATTACATTGATTAATTATGCAGATTATTTAATTTAAAACGTATTGCCACGTGCCACAATGTCAAAAATGTCTTTCATTTAGCTATTTGTACATGAGATGACGTATGGACTAATAAATTCCAATAAATGAGAGCGTGTATATTACACTTTATAGCAAATAAATATATAGGTAGCTAACAAAATGCACTGCACCACACTGCAATACAACACTAGTGCGAAGGACAGGACAGGACCGTTAATCATAATTCAATCAATATAAAATAGGCAAGCACTTGAGGTTTTGGTGCATTAGCTAAACACATGTCTAATATAGTTGTAGTGTAGGCAAGAGACGGAGCGTTTATTTTATAAAGTGCAGTTTGCTTTTCTATTGGAATATTTACTTTACTTTTCCATTTTATGTTAGCCCACATACACCGTGCATAGTACAAACTGCCAAAGATTAGTCTGACTCTGACATGTGTACTGTAGCTTGCATGTACTGCACTTTATGCCGTGTAGACACTACATTTCACTCTGTGTTGTGTTAATGTTGACAATGTTTCCTATAATGTTAATAATGAATTGTTTTAGTATTCAATTCAACAAAGGGGTAGTTTTACATATGGTTTCGGCTTTCCTAGCCCAGCCCCGTGCCACTGAGAACACGAAAATGACACGCTATCGCTTTAGCTATAAGAGCCTCATAACATGTTCGTACAGTAGTAAGCATTTAAGAATTTTGTACATATGTATGCACTGCTGTGCTATAATATGCAAAATAAATGCACACACACACGTCACGCCAAATAGTAATGTATAAAATATGAATTCACATTATGTTTCGTAGTCAACACATATTTATCATAAATATACCCCATTGGAGTGAAATGAAGCTGTGTACTAACACATACACTCTTCTATTATTGTCGGGTCGGGCTACGGCTACATTATAAATACAACAGAAACATTATCATTACTTTTACAATAGGGTATGAATGCATTTATGTAGTAACTGACTAAACATGTACTATGCTACAAATACAAAATAGAATGGCATGCCACACCATTTACAATACCATGTCATGCAGATTTAGTCACAAAAACACATTGGATGTAAATTGGAACTTAACTTGAAAGTCTGTCTATGCTCCTTGTA
>JAQFYC010001770.1:0-30812 GCA_034694165.1 Tomocerus mixtus | reverse complement strand
GGTATCAAGAAATAAGGACCCATTAGCCATTATAACGACTTATTAGCGACCATGTTGGACTAAAAAGATGGTTTTAGGAACTTATTGCCAAGTAAAATAAACGTATGGGTATATTATTACCTCTACATCTTGCTGATTCCTCATATTTGAACCTTTCAGTAAATTATGTACATACAAATAGTAAATGGCTAAATAAATAGGTGCATTTATTCAATGTGAGTCATGATGATCATCCTAAGAATAGTTAGATAAATTGTAAAGTAAATAGGTAGCACATACTGTAATCTAATAATAGTATATGTACGTAAGGTAAGTATTTAAGCTCCGATGTATATATCCAAAATTTTGTTTTGCAAAAGATAAGTAAACGTTGACAGTGAGCAGGAAGCACTTAGAAATAGACACACAAGAAAATAGATTAACACTTTTATTAGAACGATTCATCCGGTATTGGCAGATACTACTGTGTGCATTCTTACATCAATAATGCTTTAACACTTTCATCAACGTTTCAACTTCAGCACTAAATATTAGATAAGCATACTTATTTTGCACATTCGGGTAGGGCCAATTAGGAAAACGTGTTATTTATTATACCGATGAAATTCGTATTTGAAAAAAACAGATTATAAAACAGAAGAACAGCTTAACATGACTACTTAAATAAGAATGATATTTTTGGCTACATAGATATATCCTGAATCTAAATGAAACAGAAGCGTTTAGACACAACTACACAACTGAAGAATTGAATGACATTAGAAAAATAATGGATATGCAGTTATCGTATGATATTATCTGTGACAAAAGGTTGGAATTGGGTTTGTGGTTGTGAATGCAATAAGTGAAACAGTTGGGAATTTGGAAACCTAATCTTATTGGTAGACTTCATGTACTATACAACTTCTCTAATATCTTGTTAAGGTTCATTTTATTATTATGCGTGTCTCCGCAAGTTAATGTATTTAATTCTAATTACATATTGCAACACTTTTACATAATATTGGAAATTATCCCCATTCATTGTAAATATTATTAGATACTAACTAACGTTTAGGTACATACCTGGTAGGTTTAGGTAAGTTGGTAATTTCCAGTAAAAATAGTTACCCGCATAATTCTACAACATATCTCATTCCGTAGTGTAATATTAATCGAGTCAAAAAAGAGTCTGTAGCCTTTACCAAAGTCATTATCAGTACGGCATTCGTAAGAGTAAAAGTATTTTCGTTTCACTATGTGTTGGTTTAGTTAATAACTTAAGTAGTTCTATTGAATATATATATAGTAGTAGTACCTAACTGTATATACAGAATTAAGTTTTTCGTAAACAATAAATGACTCAAGAAATTAAGTACGGAATAAATTAGGGAATTCGATTGCATGACGGAATATATATTAAGATTAGGTAGGTTAAACAGTGGATGTAGTATTTGTGGTAGATAATTTAGATTACATAAATTACAATGCTAATATAACAGTTACAGTTACAGTAGCAATTAAAAATATAATATAACATTATCAAGTATGTCGTCTCTCGTTTGTCTTTCCTATTCTGTACTACGATTCGCTTTCTTTGTCATTTGTACATACATAATATGCATCTTAGATTATTCCTCTATTAATTAGTCCAAGTCCAACGTTGAGTCTAATGACATCATCATCAGTACCAATGATAAATACATGTACTAGGACAATTCAAAATTTCTAAAACCATCTTTTCAATCCAAAGTGGTCACTTCCAATATCAAAAGCTAACGATTCCTTATTTCTTGATACCAAAATGCTATGTATGTGTATATATGAGATTTTGTAACAGCGCCGTTTGTGAAATGATACCTACGTAAGTAACACCGAGATAATAAAGGTCTTAATATTACTGAAGAGGAGAGCTGGAATTTTTCATCAAATTGATTTGCCGATCTACGATTTATAAAGTAAGTATTTTTCATACAATCTTATCCATTTTTAAATAATCATACAAATTGGACATTATACATGTGAGAATGAATAAAGAATTCTCAAAAGAAAGTACTAATAAATAATATTAACCCAAAACTGAAAACGGCCTTTTTTTGTCGACAAATAACCTAACTCGAACCTAATCGTTTTCAAATGTACTAGAATGTTGGGCATTAGGCAGTATTAGTGGTCCAGATACTTTCTAACATTCTATTTCGTTTCAACATGATTAGGTAAGGTAATTTGTCGACAAAAAAGCCGCAAAACGGCCGTTTTGGGTAACCCCCTCCCTCCCCCTGGTTGGTGGGGAAGCCACCAGAATGATTTCTGATGAAAATCTAACCCCCCCTCCCTCCAAAGTGACCCTGGGGTAACGACACGACTGATACATTACCAATAAAACATTTGGGGAATCGGACTAAATATTCCGAGATAAAGATACCGTTGACGGTTGACCGTCGAACTTTTCAAAAACGGTTCCCTTAACCCGACACCCGATCAACCCATTATAACCTTAAGAGATATTATTATAAGTAAGCATTTAAAACCTGTATAATTAATTATTTTCTAATCAAATCAAATTAAAATATTTTAGAATGGACAAAAAAGGCCAGGACAACAGAGCGAATCAACAGAACGCGAACCATGCCCCAACTGGGCCAGGCAGAGATGCCGGGTACAAGGGAACTGGTACCAAGGCAGATTTGGACAATAAGGCTGCCCAGCAGAATCCGAACAATGCGAAGTACGACTCAAGCCGTTCGGGAAACAAAAAATGAAGATTGTGTAACAATAACAATTTTTTTGTGAATGTATTGAATTTTTGTATTTTTTTGTAACTCTAACGTCTAATTAGCTTGCATTCCAATTAGTGTCTTCATAGATTTTCTGTTACTGTTACAACTGGGATAATATTAAAATGTATTTCTCAGTTTTAGAAGTTGCACGAGTCTATAAAGTAGAATAAAATGTCAATCTGAAAATTATGCTCTATTGGATTTTGTCTTCATTTGAGGAGGAATGCCCATTAATAAATTACTGACAATGACCATACCATAATTCATACAGTCAGATCAGAACACTATAGATTGTCTCACTTAAATAATCAAGATAGGTGTTTGTATAGGATCATTGAATTGCATTCATCTAAATAAACATAATAATATTATGCATATCTATTAGAATAGAATATAGGATAATATGGAATTGCAACGAAAAATACAATTGAGACAAGTTCAATGCTGGTCCTCTCAACTAAACATCACTATAGATCCAATTTCTTCTCATAAGATTTCATACTTATACACCTAAATAGATTCTACTTAAGCAACTTGGACGATTTTAGTTACGCCGGGATCAGAGGACTCGACTACTGGGCACACGAACTCATACCTATATACTATATATACACATGAAAATGTTTATTTCGATTTCAGTTCGAAATATCAATTCAATTCACTAGCAGTTTCATTCAATTCAAGTAATCAAAATATGATATTTTTATTCTGTTAAAAATAACTTGAACATTCTGTCGCAATATGAATTTTTAATATCTGCTAGACTGTTTTAAAACAGTCTAGCATTAAATAGTAATGCATCTTGAAAATAAAATGTTTTACATGAGTTTCACCACACTTCTCTACTTAATAACCTTCAATAATTGCCCAAGAATTTAGAATTAAATAAAATATACAATGTATTTATATAAATAAGATTTTGCAGACAACAATTACATGCACGTCAAGTATTTAAATAGGTATGCACAGAACCAAGAACAAACAAATCTTCGTTACATTTATATTCACAAAATGTACTCTAACCATAAGTAAATTAGTAGGTATTGAGCAAAATATTAAGGTTACGGTTACACTTATACCATATACTACCATTTTATTATTCATAATAGTAATTTGTAGTTAGCTAGACGAAATATTCATTTGTCTTACTTATTGTGTTAACTTTAACTCGCATCATTGGCGTTACATATCTCATTTCTTCATTCTACTGTACTACATTGAACTTCGATGAACTTGAAACGGCTAAATTAATTGTTTGCTGTTGTAAATACTACTTCGATTATCATTGTAATTACTTATACCTTGACTCGTGGAAATTTTTCTGACATTAATTACGGACAAGCATTAATAAATAATAAATCTCACCAACAGAATACCATATGTATAAAAGCCATTGTAATTTCCTATACTACATAACATAAGCAAATTCTTCGATTAGCAAAAGTGAAATGTATTCAAGTTCAGCTATTTTATAACATTTTATCATAAAAGTAGAAAAATAAAAATGTTTTTCGCTTAATTTGTAGTGATTTCCTATTTGTCTTTCGTGCGGGTTAATTGTAGTGTCAGTATAAACCTACTAAATATTAAACATGTTAGCAACTAGCTGTCAAATAATTTTGGCGAATATCGAATAGAGCGTCAATCTACGTATTTACTTAAGGGACCACTACTGTCTACTCTCTGTATTAGTATTTTGCGTGCAATCTAGAAAGAGTAAGAGTTTTAGCGCAAGTCGGAAAGGGAATTACAATTAAATTGCCATATTTTCTATCTATGAAAATAAAGTACGTAGTAATTGAACGCGGAAATAATTTCGCACATTATTATGTCTACAACGAATAGCATACGCAAAGTTTTAGCACAAGAAATTATAAAATAAAATGTAGCAATAATTTGCAATGATGATAAATGTGCACTGCTGTACAATGGAACACTCATAAATATCTGACAGAATGGTGATCCCATAGAACAGTAACTTAAAATTGCATTATACGTGACAGTATTATGGGAAACAAACTAGTTGCCCTTGCAATGAAAAACGCAGAGAACTTTCAGACATGCTGATATGCACTTATAGTACATAATACTTACGAATATCAGGAAGCCTTGTCTTTTAAATAAAGATAAGTCCTCGATAGCTTACCTTTTCTGTACTCTATACTAATAAACGCATACTTACTGAGCTGTGAATGTGAAATATAGTTCTGAAGTACATTTACTGGCCAACTATCGTTTGTATTGCACTAAAGATGATTAAAGCCATTATCGGTATGCAAAGGGCGATTTCCAAAAGGTTAAAATCGCAATAAATTCACTTGGAAGTGATGTTTGGTTGTAATTTTAACATTATGGGAAAACTGAACGCAGGTTGCTTGTACTCTTCTTTAGGGGGGATTCTTATGTATCATTTTTAGTACGCTGACTTTACTGGACTAGCGATAAGTAATTAAGTATGAGTTACAATAGAACATTTATTTTTCATTGTTGTGCCTGATAGCTTCTAGTTGCGAACACATTACATTTGCATGTAATTTATTTTATTCTCTATGTTTGTGATGTAGCTGGAAATAAAAAATAAAAACTCAGGATACACAAAAGTTAAGGGATAAAAAAAAAGTGCATCATGTTTTCAAAATTTGAAATCTTCTTTGTAGTAAGTGTGTGCTGTAGAATTATTTCGGTGGCTGGGGGCAGAGGGAAGTACATAGAACCTCAACAGTATAATGAAGCGGTCGTAATGTCCCATATCATGGGATCTGGAGCATTAAACATGTTATACTTTTTTCATATTCTTGGAATTGACTGCGAGAATAAGGATAGAGAATATTTTCGATTTGCGGATGAGGTAACATCAATATATTAATATTACACTATTTCAACTTGAGTAATTTAACTAATAATTTAAATTGCTCATCAAAATAACATTAAACTACACCAGACTAACCAAAAAGAATAAATTAGTATTTCTATCTGGTTTACAGTTACCAATTTTTATAGGAATTTCACAAAATTAAAGTCAATTTTCGCTAAAGCACGCTTATGTTCTCACAAACCAAATTACTGTAATTGTAGCAGCACATATAAATATTATTTTAATTAAAACTAGTCGTAAGAAATTGGCCACATATATAAATCAATTTCCTTGTAGTACCTGAATATCCTATTTCTCCAAAAATGTTCTGTGAATATGAAATGTATAGATGCGTATGTATATAGATACATAAATGTAAGTATTTATACTGAAGGCACATTCTTAATATTTGAATATTGAATATTTATTTTATATCATGTATGCAAAATGCAAAAATCCCGTATAGAATCTAATTAATATGTATTTTTAAGGACTTTCGGCATTGCCTGAATCGCACTGAACTCATTCCATTAGGTTTGCGAAGCAGGCCTTACGGTTCTGTGGAAAAAGCATGTGAATTATGGAGATACAACAAAGGCTGCTACGAAGTGTATAAAGAAGATTTGGATGATTGCGGAATTAATGACAAAAAGTCCAGCTACAAAGCTTCTGATGCATTTCGATTTACAGAGGCATATGTCAAATACATATGCAGAGATCCCGAAGATACAGAATGTTAGTGAATAATTTCTAGTTTTGCACTTGTAATCATTAGTATATATTTCGTACATATTTCTATATTGATTCTGCAATATTTATGTACTGTTTTAGTGAATTTGATTGACCGTTTTACAAAGAGAGATGCAATTGCTCCAGGAGTATTTATATGCTTTCCAACTCTTCAGGAACGTATTGCTAATTGCGTAAAAAATGATGGCTACTCTTATAGAACAACTTTATGCAGGTTTGCTTAACATGTTTTCTTTTTTTATTATTTTACTTTCTTTCTTTACCACTTTCGTTTACATTTTTTTAAATTGTTTTACGAATTTAAAAATGGCATTTTCGAATTTTCTTTTCCATACAGTAAATTCTACACAGTCCGGAACTGTTTTGCTAAATATTTCAGCGAAGAATACTGTGACGACGACGATGTGATAATCTTCATGGAAGATATGTTTCACAGTATGGGAATAAGTCTGAAATGTCCAAGAACTGAAGACGAATGGTTATCAAAACTTGATCCGAAACCAGTTACATATAAACCACCTAAAACAACTACGTATGGATATGGATACCCCATTAAGAGTAGCACGTATAGTTACAGTGGCAGTTATCCGACAACTAGAACCACGAAATTTGATACCTATGACCCTTACCCGAGTAAAACGACAACGTATGGCTACGGAAAAAACTACCAGACCAAAAAACCAAAAACTACCACATATAATTATGGAAGTGGGTTTCCTTACTATTAACAACCTATTGCTTGCGTAAGTGAAAGATTTTAAAATATTTTAGAATGGTTAAGGCTGCCAGAATTCCACATTTCCGTACATTGTCCAAATTTTTGCTAGAATTGATATTTTTTCTAAAAATCACTTTTTTCATGAAAAATGTTTTTACAAAGATGCTAAGTTGTATTCGCAGTTGTAGGAATAGGGTCACATGAAGCACACAATGTATCTAAATCCAACCCTCTCAATTCTGTATATAATTCCAAAATTCGTTTGGTTTGTCTTAAAATCTGTTTTAGTATTAAGGTTGATATTTTTATGGGCTCCAGAACGTTTCACGGGAGAAGTGCATATTTAATTTTTTGAAGCCTTCGTGTGTGTTTTTGTGTTTCTCGGTATCAAAAATGTGTTCCGAATTTCGGTCTATGAAATCTGGCAGCCTATGGTATTGTGTATAAATTATGCTCAATGTTGAAAGTGTCATCGTATAAGGGAAATGCAGAATACCTGAATAGTTATTTTAATAATGCATAAAGATGTGCAGTCAGTGAGTGTACAAAAAATATGTAAAATTATTTATACAATTAATATTTTTTATTATCATTTGGTCGAGGTCCACTTTAATAATAAATAACTTGAGATTTTTATTTTCTGTGTATGTCTTTGCAATGGCAATGAAATAAGTTTAAACCTTTAAGCGTCTAAAGCACAATGCAATACAATAATCGTAGTATGTCCGTTTTATAAATGCATTTAAGTAGCTGCTTGTCTGCTTGTCATAAAATATTTATCGTTTTTTTAGTTTGCATACGTAAAACATATAACTTAATTCATACTAAATATTCTATACAATGTATAGGTAGACAGGTTTATATAGTACAGATATAAGGAGACAAACTAAAAATATTCGTTGTCACTTACCATTGAAAGATTGAATTTCAATAGCAATAGCAATGAACAAGCACAAGATCCTTCTTGTTACGGGGTGAAGAAATATTAGAATATGACATTGGCTGGCGAGCTACAGGAGATAAAACTTAGATATATGTAAAGTTTAGTATGAATAACAACGCTATAAACGATAACAGAAAATTCTTACTTAGCTAGCAAACAAATGACATAATATTATTTAACAAACATTACTATGTACGTACGTGCTACATACTTTATGGGGTTAGGGTACTAAAAAACTAATATAATGCTTACTACAGACGTAAGTACTATTTTTATTTATATTGTAAATTATTTATGTATATTTGTATATAAATATTTTAACTATAAAAGGGACAAGATAAATGCGTTGTGTATACTATATGTATTCGTTATCATTATCTTATATATAAAGGTCCTATATGTGCTATGTAGGAATCTGTATCTCTAATAGTAGATATGTATGTAAAGTTTATATTTATAAAGAAAGTTCATTAATTTTTTAAAAATTTCACAATTTCTGAAGAACCTAATTAATTTTTAAATATAATTTTCCTCATTTCATTGTATTTGATTACTATAATTTGTTACTATTTGATCAATTACATTAATCATAAATTTTATTAGCTTGATAAACGCTATGATAATGATTGAGTTGATCCCAAATGACGAGACTAATTAAGGTGTGTGGTCCTAATCGGAAATAGATAGCAGTCCATCCCTTAAAAAATCCTTTGACACCTTCGTTTGTGTAGGTTTTCCGTGCGCAGTTTAATACTGAGCTGTACATGAGACCTGTTAACATAATAATAATTCATGAAGATAAAACAAGTTAATTTAGATAAGACAGAGATTAATTATAATATTTTGTACACATAAAATTGCACAACTTGTTTTCATGTTTGCTTTAGCTTAGATTACGGAGATGAAGATGAACAGACGATTTTATCGCAAATTCAAGTTTCAACTCAGCTTCATTATATTTAGATGAACAACAACAATTTCTTGAATCACGTGCTGAATTAGAGTAGTATAAACATAATTTAAGTATAAAAATGCTTACCCCGTCCATAAGAATCTACTCCTTGGTTATAGAACCTCGTGGATATGAGATCAAAAGGAGCCATTGCTATCGACACAAAAAGGCCAGAGATCAAGCTGGCGATAAAGGCATTCATTGGGCTGCCTTCGGGGAAATAATGCTTCGCAGTCACAATTTCTTGAGATAAATAAAAATTTAATTAGGTCTAAATATTATTATGAGATCATAGATTACATCCTACTGTTACGATTCCGTCTGTACTACATATTTTTTCTAATCTTACATTACTATGTAAAGATTAGTGAGTAATTTATGTGTTCTTATTCATTCTTATGATTGTTTGCTAAAAGCATAACTCATTTCAGGTCATGTTTGATTCATTGAATCGAAATTTTAAAAATTAGGAACAATTAACGATTGAGAACACTCACCCCGAGCTTTTGCAAATGTTGGCAGTTGTACTGCGGAAACAACTACAAGTCTTAAAAGAGTTGAGGACATTCCTCTCCATAAACCAAACAGTCCATAATTCCCATATATTGAAGAAAATGCTGATACCATTCCTTTTATATTGTGCTGAGTCCCAACTGCAATCGAGGCTGAATTTGCACGAGACTGGAGTTGAGTTTTCACCTTTAAGTATAAAAAGAATGAAAAACATTTCACAAAATTAGATCAGATTTATTAAACTTAGCTAAAATACATATTCGCATATTTATATTACAAAACTGTTCAAATTCATGTAAATGCCTACCAAATAAAACGGTGATCCAACAAAACCTCCAGCAGCTCCTGCAAAGCAAGCCACTAAAATACTTCCAAAGGGGTCAATTCTCCCCTGCTTTGTTTTGGTTAGGCCATTTTTCTCACAGACATGATATAAGCCCAATCTTGTCCCTAATTGTTGAATAAATTCATTTTATTTTTAAAACATTTCTTTTCAAAAAATGTGCTCCTAATTTTCAAAAAATGTGCTTCTAGTTTTGAAATATATGAGGTTTTTACTTACCGTTCATGCAAAATTGGTACCATAATGCTGGTACTAAGCCCTTTTGTATGGCAATTAGTCCATCATTAGAGGCAATAGTTAAAGCTGCGTGAAATACATTTCTAAATAGTAAAAATAATTATTTTAGCATTAGTCGACATTTGAATTAAATTTTGCTTTAATTAAAAATCCTCTTTAAACTAATTGTATACAGATGGATTGTTGGTCCTGATGTGTTAACTAATTTAGCAGTGCAAAAACGTTACCGTGTCTTTAAAGGCGAAACGTAACCGTGTAAATTAACGAATTAATGACATATTCATACAAAAGAAGAGTAAAAATTAAAATACATCTTTATGTGGCTATATAATCACCCTAACTAAATAAAAAATGCACTTGAGTGTTGCATTGAAAACTTTCTCATCTCTTTAATATTCTTATACCTTTACATGGCCTAATTATGTATGAATTGTACTAATAATTTTAAAATACTGTCCACAGAGTCCATTCTTTAAAATAGTTATGTATGCATTATGCATATAACTTACCGGTAGTGTACTGTATATTTTCCAGGCGATTGTAACTCTCCCTGCAATTGCATACGAATTTTGCACACATCTAATGGATTTGTAAAAATAGCTGCTCCCACTGCGGACACACCTCCCAACACCAGTTCCATACTTTGAATACGCGACTCTTTCTTTCACTTTGGACTTTTCCTTTTCCCAATTTAATACTATTAAACTATTATTCCCGACTTATGTATTTTTTCCTTCTTGTATGTATAATTAATACGAAATACAATCCACGCCACAGTACAGGTTAGTGCTAACGCTAATCTGCACTTTCTGTGCTAATCTCACGTTAATATCTAAAATCTAATCTGCAAATAGCAAAGGAACACTTTTGCCTTGTCCTTCACTATTTGCTTTCTGTCTGTCTCTTAGGCAAATGTACTGTGCTATACAAATAGATACAGCACCTAAGTAAATATTATAACTGTGAAGCAATTTCTTAATGCTTCTTATCGGGCGATCAAGTTTTATTAGTTTTTTATTCACTGAAGTGAAGCTACAAAGTGTGTTGGGGAAACGTCCGTTAATTCCTGCGTAAGGTTGTAATTTGTAAAGCTGTATGTCTCGTCTGGTACTTACTACTTACTTTAATATGTACACAGAGCAATTTGTAATGTATTTAAGTGGGATTGTGAGGTCTGTTCAATGAATTGGTGATGTGATGAGATGTGATGTAACGTAACGACCACGAGACAAACGAGACTGCATTAAATATTAAAGGAATTGTCTACTTATGTATTTAGTTAAGTATTTATGTGAGCTATAGAGATCGGCCACAGTCACAAGACGAGATATTGGTTGATAATCTTTGCCCAGCCAATGGAGACAGGGCAAACCTATTTGACTCAATTATTTGCAGTTCAACTCAGTGATATTGTATTATCTAATCATTCAACTCTTTCACTATTATATTTAATTAACTGTGTACATACTTAAGTGTGTATGTACAAACACATAGCAGAAAAATTACTATTCGCTCGCTCCAGTCGAAGTCAAGTCAGTTTTTTATAAATGAAAATCACGTTGGTATCTTTTAGTATTTAAGTTAAGGCTACTGTTCATTTATCTTTATAATAAAATAGGATAACCTCCTTGCACCATATGTTTGTGTGTGAAGTTGGAGTGAATTAATCTTTTTTTAAAGATAAGGACGAGTATTTCTGTATTTACTCAGTATACACAGTATACACCAAGTTTCTTCTATTGCCGTTCTGTTTTATCGGTTATCTCCTTTGCCCTTACTGATTCAGCGTGAAGGACCAACAGATTTGGGTTTATTGCGTTTGCTGATCTTAACTTTTCAATAATTGTGTCGGAAATAACACCAAGTTTATCCTTTTATCACAAAACAATTTGTGTAGGTATGTATCATGTATAGCAGCAGAATTAGGGGAATGCTCTACTTAAAGCAATAATAATTAACACACAGTTGAGTCATAAAAATTTATAGGAACTACTATATATATAGTAGCATGAAGCGAACGTGTGCACAAACTAAACTGCAATGCATGCACCAATTGAAGGACTTTGGCTTAGGATGTGCAGTTAATGTTAATGTTAACACAATAGTTAACTATAACAATGTTGGAAGTAGGTAATTAAAATTTCGTGTTAACACTCAAATTCGCCTTTAGAAAAATGCGATATGCAAGATCACGCGTTGCTCGTATGTCCGCTGTTGTATTTATTATCTAATAATGTATGCACTGTTGTATTTGACTCGTGGATCCTGAATGATATATGTATGTACATAGAATGTATGCACTTCCACAAAAGTTCCAGTTCCAGTCAACTCCAGCCAGTTTAACTTCGACTAGGCGTACTCTAGGCACCAAAACGAAGCATAGATTATAAAATATCCTTCTTCCTTTCCTACTTTTCTATTGTGCACACGATTCGCGAAACTAGAAAAGAATGAACAAGTTGAGCCCGCAGAGACTTCCCTTCCCCAACTTATTGTTAGTCAGTCCGGTTCGGCTCTGTACAACTATGTATGCAATCATCGCCTATAAAAAATGAAATAGCACAGCCTCCTAGTAAGTCTGGTCTTGTAGATTGTAAATTGTAAGGCATCTTTCTGTTTTGTGGTATGGTATACATACATACTTACATACGTATGCAATCTATGTAATCTAAACCAAGTAGGTAGCATATAATCCCATCCCAATTCCTACGGATATACTTAAAGTAAGTAAAAAATTGTAAAATGTGGGTAGATATAACGTAGGTACGTATAGAAAAGTAGAAAACCGCATTATATTCGTGAATTGCTCTGCTTTAAGTTGAACAAAAGTTTAATACAAAGTTTGCAAGTGTCATAGGCATACTATATGCATATATATATATGGATACCTTAAGTATTATATGGCTTAACACGCGCGCTAAGTAATATAAGCTAATACTTATTTACATACATACCAATGTAATTATATAAGGAGGGCGACATATAAAGTTCAAGGTTAAGGTAGTTAACACAATACATACATATAAGTATACAGACAGAACACAAATGGAAAAAGATTGATATCATTCACTTAAATATGTACCACATAGAACACAATATTAAGATACGTTGTATACAGTCATTTATACTGTACACTGTACACATCACATGCATTGGTGTATATGTATGTATGTTAAAAGAAGTAAAACACTACAACATAATATGCCCATTTAGCATTGACTCTGACTGTACAAAATTTAACATGCGTAAGTATTGAAAAGGTCGACATTTATATAAAAGTAAATATAAAACATACGATACATAGAAGCTTAGCATACAAATTATCTTTTCTGTAGCTTAGCAATCGCAATGCAAATATACAAGGACTTATGCATGCACATACATACTTACAAATGTATGAATGTGAATAGTAGCGTTTGTATGAATTGAATGAATGCCTTAATCTGACGAAGTCATGCCAGGCCATTCCATTTTTCGCTAAGGAATCGATACTGCTCTTTCTTGCTGTTGTATTTAAATACTAGGGCAAATTCTCTCGCGTGTGTGTAGCTTATTGTACTATTATTTATACATAAAATTAGTAAAAATAGATATACTAATTAAGTATAGTGGACTTATAGCCGTATTGTTGTTTCCTTCCGTAAACTTAATGCTGATCTATACGTATTGTACTGGAAAATAGCATTCCTTATTTTTTTTAAATGTATTACGTAACAACTGGTGCGCGGGTTGTTGTTGGTATAATCTTGTTCAGTTTCACCAAGGGGATGATTTTATAATAACGACTTTTTGTTATCGTTCAATTCCTGTGTGCACATCCTTCGTATTATTAGTACTATAATGTATTAAAGTATTAACGGATGATTGTGTCTCGTCTGTCAACGCGCAATAGAACGGCATTCCATACTGATTACGTACGTTAATCGATATGGGTATATCTACTGTGTACGTAAGGATGTTTTGTTTCTTTTTGTGTATTTAATGACAAATTAAATCTAAGGTTACGTCGTATGATCACATTTGCATTTACGTGTGCAGACATGCTGGAAGACTATTATAGTTTACTTACGAATAGCTCAAAGGAAGGCATTGAGATTGAGGATTTTAAAGGAAGGAAGATTATTTTTAAACATCTCAACACAACACAACTTCCCATCTTAATAGTATACTATGCTATAGCTTAATACTTACCATACCACTTACAAGCAAATAAGTAGTTAATGTGGTTGTCTCGCTGTCTACTGTAAATAAAAAGTTTTGTATGAGTAAAGGATGCTGCATCCGTAGAAAAATGTTTTGCTATTTGGTGCACAGAATTTAATTTATCTCGAGGGAGCCTCTCCCACCAATCATTCGGAAATGGGTCAACGATGAAAATATTTTGAAGATTTGTAGAACGAACGGAAATAGAAATAATTGCCGTATTTATTAGCATTGGTCCCCCAGGTCAATGTTAATTGCCAAAATCAGGAAGAAAAATTAAAATTCATTAGCTCATCTATACCATATACTAATAAAGTAAAACAAAAGTACATAAGTGTGACAGCAGTACTAATATGATAATTATTTCCTATACAAAATTAATACAGTTAAGCACAAGTTTTACCAAAACGAAAATCGTGCTAATAATTTCCATCAAAACTGCTTTACTTCCCATGGGCAACAATGTGGAAAAATACTGTCTTTTATTTATACGTGATGAACATGACCCAGCTTCGCGTAAAAACAAAAACAGTAATAAATTAAGAGACGCACTTACAATTTTTAGCGTAGGTAGTATTAACAGTGTCATAGTGCCAAAGCTATGTACTTAGGCACACGATAGAATGCTGTAGTACAGACTCATTTACGATAACATATTATATCGACGTGATGCGCGAGGCTATGATATGACAGACAATTTTAGTGAAAATATAGCAGTGTATTTAGGTCACTGTAAGATGATTTTGGCATCGTTACATAATATGGAATACTAGTATTTTAGCCCGTGCGAAGCTACGGGCGAGTCTAGAAATGTAGCTATCAAAAAATCTTGTTTTCTACCGCTTGGGGAATCATAATAAAAGGTCACACACACCCACAAACCCTTTCCAATATTTTTAAAAGAAGAAAGTTCAAAACAGATTTTTTTTTACAGGAGTAAATAAGCGGTATTAGTAAAGATGGGATACATTTTTTAAGTACAGGTACGAACAGCGGACTCAAAAGATTAGAAAAATACATATATAATATAATATTTTTTAAGGAAAATAAGTTTAGGCGAAAGTCCTTCGACAAAAGTTAAGTAGCGTTCAGTAATCCCTGTAATCCCTGTAATTGTCCAGGATAATTGTCCAGAAATTTCTACAGTTCTCCAGAAGTATCTGTAATTCTCCAGAACTCCCTATAATTCTCCAGAACTCTATATTATTGTCCAGAAGTTCTCCAGTAGTGTGGCCTTATAATTCTCCAGAACACCCTATAATTGTCCAGGATAATTCTCCAGAACTCTCTATAATTGTCCAGAAGTTCTCCAGTAGTGTGACCTTATAATTCTCCAGAACTCTCTATAATTGTCCAGAAGTTCTCCAGTAGTGTGGCCTTATAATTCTCCAGAACTACCTATAATTCTCCAGGATAATTCTCCAGAACTCCATATAACTGTCCAAAAGTTGTCCAGTAGTGTGGCCTACCCAGAACTTCCCAGAACTCCCTATAATTCTCCAGGATAATTCTCCAGAACTCCCTATAATTCTTCAGGATAATTCTCCAGAACTCCCTATAATTCTCCAGGATAATTCTCCAGAACTCCCTATAATTCTCCAGAACTCCCTATAATTCTCCAAAACTCCCTATAATTCTCCAGGATAATTATCCAGAACTCCCTATAATTCTCCAGGATAATTCTCCAGAAGTTATCCAATAGTGTGGCCTTCTAATTCTCCAGAACTCTCTATAATTGGCCAAAGGTTCTCCGGTAGTGTGGCCTTATAATTCTCCAGAACTCCCTATAATTCTCCAGAATAATTCTTCAGAACTCCATAAAATTGTCCAGGAGTTGTCCAGTAGTGTGGCCTTATAATTCTCCAGAACTTCCTATAATTCTCCTGAACTTCCTATAATTCTCCAGGGTAACTGCAATGAGTTCCTATCCTATGGGTTATAGTGTATCAAGCCATGCCTTAGTTACAGTAACCATGTACCTAAAATTTGTGATCCACAGCAGACACCCTAACAAATTAGCCATGGTATGTAGAAGATGATTCTCAATCATATTCACATTGCCCGTATACAAGTTCTTATTTATTCTAAGTCAACGGAAGGATAATATTACACAACTTTACATTTTTTGCAAAATGCGCGTCTGATTGTGTTTTTTGTTGCTTGCATATTATTTTAATTTTTTAATATGCATTAGGTAAATTAAATGCATGTATGTAGTTGTTTATTTTGCACTATTGAAGTAATAGTTATGAAATTAAGGGTAGAGTATCTATCAACACAAAATTGACTCTGGTTGTTCAATTATTTGTTCTGCATATCTACAACAAGTTCTTGTTAGTAAGATCAATGATTTTTTGAGTAGATGAATCATAACAACATTACCAAAACAAACTTTCAAACAATTGTACTGCCAAGTCAAACAATAAGCATTATAATAGTACTATGTAACTAATTAATGTAAATACAAATAATTATACATACAACAGGACCTCCACTGTATTATACTATGTATTAATAACATTATTAATTATACTATCAACTATAATAACCAAAAAATTATGGAAACTAACATGACAAATACATCTTACAATGCATTACGATTTAAATGTATAAATCCTATCAATACTGGCAATGCACAATTAATTACCAACATAACAGTGCAGCAGTAAACGCATACCTCTTAAATAGTCACCTTTTCGTGTAGAGTAGATTCTACTTTCATGCATAGTGGAGCTAATCTTTTAAACTTTAAGTACATTACATAAAGTACATTGTATTATCCTTAAATTACTACAAGAGAGGGGTCGCTATTTTCTAAATTCCTATTCAGTAGGTTTGCTCTTGAACTTAACCGAAAAGTTTTAGTGTATTGGATGGAAGGTTGGCTATGACTTTGATGTTTCTGTATGTAATGGGACGGCTCCATGATAATTAGAGCTTTCTTCTTCTTTCCCTTCTTCCACTACTACTGCCGGTACTTTTCCTTTATTTACAGTTACCTACTTTTACTTACTTAAGTATAAGGGTATTGGCATCCCCACACGCAAATACATATACTACATGAATGCATAAGCTATACGAATTTCTATCCTTAAAACTTTAACATAATATAACCATGCCATAATTATTATATCTTTCAAGTCATTTTATAAAGCACTTTGGTTTTGTTGGCAATAATATTTATGCCGTAGGTGTGTAGAACCACAAGGCACATAATGGTCCCTTAGTTCACACTTTTTTACTTTTCTCACTTTATAGACCTAATCAGGTAATATAGCGATTTTTGCAAAAATTTTAGTGATTTTTCTCTACTTTTAATGATATTTTTACCAGTAATTAAGAGCAGCATGTATTTACAAGTTAATATTTCTCAAGTTAGTTACCAGAGGGGCAAAAAATCAAAAATGGGACCCCGTGCCTATAGATATTATGATTCTGTGGCATATACCCCATATCGCCCCTCTTTTCCCCTGTCGGTGCCCCTATTGTTCCTATTTCTTTACAGCTATACTTTGAATATAAGGATCTTCTGAGCATTTTAATGGTAAAATATAGAAGCGAAGATACATTTATTGTTCCTGGTATTTTCAGCATATCGTAAATAAAACCCGGTGCCTTGTAGTATATTTAAGTATAGACATTGATGTGAATACAAGGCAACACAACGGTTTAATTCGTAGATTGCTGCACTGCACTGTAAGCAAAAGGAAGGGAAAAGAAGGAAGGGGTGATGATGAATCGTGCAGATGTCGATAACGAACTAATTGCTATGTTCCTCGTAAAAGTCAAAGCTTGACAGACAGTCGGACGGTTTACTTTAAAGCCTTCCTCCTGGTTCTGCTCTGGTATTACTGGTATAGTGTTGTACTTTACTCTTCCTGTTCCCGCTGTGACTGCCGACTAATTAAAAGGAAAAGCAGAGTCTTGTCTTGTCCCTTTAGTCTCGTCCCCGGTTTTTCTGTGATGAATTGTAATGTATAGTACTGAATACTACAGTATAAAGGATTTTAGATGCTATACATACATTCTTTGAAAGTTTTTCAATGCTAATGAATGAGTGCAGTCATGAAGAAGAATAGCTCTGCTAAAAATCTTTTAATGTACGTATATTTGTAGACATCACATCAACTTAAAGTCAGAAACTTTTCATCGGAAATGATATTGCAGGTAGCAATTTAGATCTTTCATCTTTATTTTTTACATAGAAAGAGTGGAAAATGTTGCCTTTGCTATGATATTTGGTTACGGTAGAAATATTTAATGCTGCAAAATCAATAGAGAAATAAATGTGTCGGTATAATTGTGGCTATTTATTTATTTTAGGTATGAACAATTTCATAACAGTTTTAAAATAGGTCGCTGGTTCCTATGAGCGTTATGACTATTTTCCTCTAAGTAGTAAAGATTCAGCACAAAGTTGTGTATCAATAGAGTTCCAAAGACACCAGAGAGCATTTTCATTAAAAACGTGTTGCGACTTTTGAGCGTTGCCAACTGGCTATAACTTCTCAACTTTAACGAGCCCTGTAGATATACCATCTTATATGTATCTGGTTGCTTACCAGTGTAAGTTAATGAATAAAAGTACTACTATAATATAATTTTTGAATGCTGAATGTGTTAGAGTAAGATTGTAATTCATTTCACTTAACCAATAATGAAATAAACGCATAATTAGAAAAAATATGCAATTACCTTCATGTAAACTATATGCACAACATTTCTTGAGTGACCAATTTTACAATATTAAATTAAAAGAGAACTGCATACAAAAAATACGATTTAAATTAAAAAATGGATAAAATACAAAATATCTGTTGTAATCTGTTGTAATAAGTGCATAATAAATTATATAATGTATATGAGCAGGTAAGTGTAAGTTAAGTAAATAAGTACCTTAACAAAAAGACTTTTGCTACTAATTGTAAGTAACGCATAAGCTACAATGTTTGTTTGGTTTGTATTATGCAGTACAAACTAATTAACAGAAGTAATTAAGTGAAAGGGGTAAGTGAAAGGTGTGTTTAGATAAGTAACTATGATGTATTATATGTAGCTAACTGATGAACAAGTTCTGCAGGATCTAGGGTGATGAATATTGAATTAGACATCTTATTTTGTGAGCTAATGTAAATGTGACTGTTGCATGATTACTTAAACTTCAAGGTAGGCAATTATAAGTAAGTACTAAGTAGGTTTAAGGGTAAAGAAAGCTTCAAGTTGAAGTATTTCAAAAAGTAATTTTCTATACTTCAACATTCTTCCGCCTTATGTCGTGGCATGTCAATTAAAATGTAGATTGTTTTGTTGTAGTCATATCCTTACTCTCTAAGTAAATACAAAATAATAACCTGTACCTATCTCGAATAACAATATTCGTGCAATGTCCAATTCTAATAATATAAAAGGGGGGAAATGACAGATTAGGATAAAATAGGTCTATCCCAGTACAATATAAAACTGCCTATCGAATAATGGCGTCTATGTACTATTTTGGGCTCCTACTACCTATGTAGTTAAGATGTACTGTATGAATTTACGCAAGTACTACAGAATAACGGTTTAATTAATCTTAATTCTTGAACTGTCTATTTAATGAAAGTGTATTTTACAATTTTTACAATTTTCTAACCTAGAAATGCTTGATATTTTTTATTTTAGATGTAAGTAACAGTGCTTTTTGTTAGCTATTGGATATCAAACATTATTGTACATGGCATGCCGTGCACGGTACGGGAAGCGGAAGTAAAAAAAATATAGCTTTCACCCTGTATCACCGGGAAGTAAGGCGTTTCCTAGTTTGAATGACAACTTTAGTGTTTTATTGCGTTCCAAATCCATGTTTACTAGTTACTATTTCCACTGCAATACAAAATCATCAAAGATTAATACCCGAAATATGGTGCAATAATAATTTTTGAAAACATACCTTAGCAGTAGGTTAAATTGGTATTTAGAGTAGGTAAATGTACATTTTAGTTCAAATAGGTTTATCACTTTATTTCGAATCAATCCATACAAACTGTAAAAGAAAATTCGATAATAATTTTACCAACAGGCATAGCCCTGCTTATTTAAGCACAAGTGGCTTATATCAAGATTCAATTGTATCCAGGAATTAATAAGCAAAAATGACAATGACAACTTAATTTTTTACAGTTTCTCCTTTCAAAAATTATGAAATAAACTGTTGACATTACATTCTTATATTGTACAGATATGACAGTTGATTTGATGTCCTGACATGTCCTGGACAAAACTGATTGTGTGACGTGACATTAAAAAACACTTCCATAAATACATAGTGGGTATTTCCTCTTCTACTTATTTAAGAGATCGTATAAAGTATAAATAAATCCCATTGTATTATTTACCCAGCACTTTCAGTAATTTAAGTAACAAAGTGACAGTTGCTTCCTCTTTTATCTGTATTAATTCACTGAGGACAGTTACTTTAGTTCTACTGCCTCAGTAAGTATTTATCATTTATAGGGTGTCATGAATTTCTCTTCGGAACAAAGATTCGATGCATAAAAATGTCTATTTTTCGGGTGCTGTTATGCATAAAGGTTTATTTCTTACTCCTTTTTACACTTGATATGAAATAATGTAAGGGATAAAGGAGCAGAGTGGAGTGGATTGAATAAATGGTTGAATAAAAGAGTTGATGAATGAAAATTCTCTGAACCATGAGTTTTCATTGATATTTATTCCCTTGCATTTATGACAGTAGGGGACCCGTTCGCATTGCATCGTCCATATTCTTGCCAATCCCAACAGAATATGAATAAGTGGCTTGGCTTGGCTTGGCTAAAAGTAAAGTATAGTAAATAGTAACGTTCTGTTATGTTATGCTGTTAACCAAACCAAAACCAACCGAAGTCAAAGGAAAACCCAAAGCAAGTCTTCTTTCTACCCCTTTATGTAAATCGGTTAGGTTACATAACTTTAGTTACATTAGGAGAGACTGATAGACGTGTACTCTAATATTTCACATGCTGGCCTGGCCTGAGACTCACTGAGTGTTGTGCTTACAATACTGGGAGGAAATCCAATTGAAACTTTGGTAATTGTTAAAGTACACTGTGCAGGGGATTTGGGCGTGAGAAAATAGCTTTTTAAATACAGTTTAATGTGACTCGCTCTTTTATTCACTATTCACCACCACCACTACCATTAGACATCATTGACTGTAGAAACTCTAAAGTAAACAGAAAACACTCATCCTCCGCAGTCCATTGTCCATTAGAAGGAAAATCTGTAACACTATCATATGTAAATGGCTAAATAGATCAACTTCAGATATTTCTACATATTTAGTTGGTTTAGAACCATTTTACAGCACTAATTCTTAATAATAGGAATCGTAGTCGACTAAAATATTTCTTATTTTTGCAATAAATTAATTTAGACATTATAGCAGGTCAGTAAAATCTGGATTTGTCTTTCTTTAAGAAAATTATATTGCTGTTTCTTTAGTTTTGGATAATTTTGTCCTTAAATTTGTCAAAATTCATTGGAAGTTATCAGGTTCAGGGTTTATATCCTTAATCAAGTACATTGGTCAAAGTACACATCTCGAGAACTCAATTTTATTATTATTCTTCTAGTGGACATAAAAATAATTATTGTTTACAAATTAATCTAGTCAGTTACTATATGCTAATTATTTACATGCATCTGAATCTTTAAAATAAGTAGTAGTGCAAGCAATGGCATACCTAATTAAAGGTTTTTCATGATTATGATTGCTATTGCAGGTATTTATTATAATTAAAACTCTTGCAACACAATTTAATAAAAAAAATCTCTTATTCACTCATTCAACAAAACCTTTCATCACTAAAAATGGAAGCAATTTTAGCATTATACACAAAACAGAAATATTGTTAGCTCACAGTTAGTATTTACTCAGCTGGATTGCTCAATAAAAAACAGAAAATTGGTGGCTAAAGTAACATCCGATTGGGAGTGCAATCTTATTCGCTGAACTGAATAGTGAGATGGATGTGAATGTGAAATGTAGCCCCTGATTTCCATGTCACATGTGAAATGAGGGAGAAAATTGCATCAAGGAACAATCAAAGGATAGGACAGGTAAATGTGAAAGTTGCATGATAGATTCTGTTCTCCGGGTTGGATGTGAATGTGAATGTGAATGGAGAGAAAAGTTAAACGAAAATCGGAGGAAACTAAATAGTAGGTTGAATTCTAACCGAACTTTCGGTTAGAATTGGGATACCCTTTTAGTTAACAGAATAGGAATCATATAAAATTATACGTGCAATATAAACAGAGGAGAGGAGTATCTTAGATGTAGATATAAAGTATAAAGTATAAGGTATACTCAATCCTGGAGTAAGTTTAGTATTCTCCCGTCCCGGTTGTAAAACTGGAACTGAAATAGAAATAGAAATAGAGTAAGAGGGTGGAAGTGGAATGGAAAAGAGAAAATGAGCAGAAACGGAGAAGGGAAAGAAAGAAAGCGGGTAATACCCGTCTAAGTAAGTAAAGTAAAGGTGCCTTACTGTATTTCTATTAAGAACACACGTCCACATCCCATCACAACACATCAGGTACCTTTAATATAATAGTTACGGCAATATTACTCCATATTGTGTAACAGTAAGATATAATTGTAAGTTTTATATCAAATTGACATTACCTATAATGCTTAAGGATATTATGCTACTTTCTCTTTGTCTTAATATAATGTAAGTATAATAGCATTATTATATAAGTAGCAAAGAGGATCGTTACAGTTTATAGAAGCATTATAGTACAAAAGTACTACAGAGAGAGTGGAAAATAAATTCCAATAAGGGAGGAGGGAAAGAAAACTGAGCAAAGTTTAAGAGGGTGGTTTGGTTTGGATTTCGGGATTATTATGCCATTCCAGGTACTATATAGTATAAGTAAGAAAACTGTGACTGTTACCGTAAGGTAAGTAAAATAGCTACCATAACCACCCAAACTATCTTAAAGTAGAAAACGCAATGCCGGAAATGGTGTAAGCGAAAGCTTTCACTTTTTGGGTAAAAAACTCGGGTTTCCTTATTTGATTGAAGTCTTGCATGTAGTTCCTGGATAAAAAAGGCTAGTGCATTCGAAAGGAACTATACACACCCACAACGAAGTAATGACGTAGAAAAGGATCGGTTGTCGTGTATGGAGAGTATAATGCCTAAAAACCGAAACGATTCCTTAAATATATACAGTAAATCAACAATGCAGGTATTATATTTATTTTTGTTAGAATACGGATTAGATTTTAATGTATGTTATTAATAGTAGTTTTATTGTTTGTTGATAGTACAGTTGTGTAAAAATACAGAATCAGAATCAAAGGTTCTCTCTCTTTATCCAAGTTTTCCTGACTAAATGTTTACATTTACAATATTACAAGGTAATTCAGATGGAGAAATTTGTGTACACAGATTTCTACTGTAATTTATATACGATTGGGTATCTATGGCATGTATTTATGTATATAATTTATTAAAGGTCCCAGTCCTAGCTCAGTTTTGTAAGTACGTTAATCAAAAAGGCAAGTAATTATGTATCTTCCTGGGCGTATTGTCAGGTCGCCGGAGTTCTGTTGATTAATGATATCAAATGAGACAATGAAATTGGTTGCTTGTGGGGAAATAATTCAGGAAATACATTGCCTTTGGTAAATAGTGACATATCATACCATGGCTATGCCCCTTCCTTTACTGAAAGAGTAATCTTTCATTTATGGGAGATTAAAGGATCTAAAACGGCCATGACTTTTTCATTCTCATATCTATACTTAGGTATTTACTTTGTAATAAAATTACACAAAATACACTTCCATTTTCCTCTTCTAGATTCTTTTTTGACAGACCGTTTATTATACTTCTGATATTCATGTGGTTACATGTGATTTCAAAAGGATAAACCGCGATATTGATTTTCCAATCTATAGAACAATATTTGTGAGTAAATAAATTAGCAAACATTGCAAAAATTCATGACGAATTTCAAATGCAGTTAAAATACAAAGTTATAACATTTTTCTAATCTTGATAAGTACAATAATTTTGCGGATGATAGGGTGGACTTTAGTATTTATCTGTTTATTTCTGAATTATGTGGGCACATCTACGAGGATATTCCAAAAAAACCTGCTTTTTATGGAAAACAATAAAATTCCGACACATCCCTCAAAAGATGATGGATTTCTTAGAAAGATTTAAAGTTAGTTTTAGCGAAAGAAGGTAAAGTATGTATGTACAATAAAATCTTTGATCTTCTCCCACCTTAGCTTATGTTTAGCACTCGGAGGCGCAATAATATCATAAATTCCAACGTTAATAGAAAAACGGAGAGAAAAGGGGGAGGGAGAGCCAAGCCAAGTTTTAGCAGGCCAGGACAGGAACTGAGCCGCAACGGATTATTTTCTCCCCTTCTCAAAAAAGATGCTATTTGGAAAGCTGTGATGTGATGTGATGTGAGTTATATTATAAGCATTAGTTGTGGTATGACATGTACATATATACACATACATGCATTCAGCTCCCTAGTATTTGTGTAGGCTGACTGATGTGATGTGATGTAGATGTAATATCCATTATGGCACTTTTTATATCTGTCTATCTGTAGAAATGTACACTATATTGTAGTATACTTAGCATGTAGGTAAACAGAAACACAGAGTAAGTCTCACCAACTCCAGATAGTAAAAGTGCAAGCACAAGTTAAAAGTTTGTTTCACACCCTAAAAGTGTGACTTGATATCTTTCTGTAAACTATCGTCCGCTCTTTTCGGTCTAATGTTACTTTAGTTGAGATAATTTTCATAAACTACAAAACAGAAGAAAAGTCGAGATGCGATGCGAGAGTGAGAAAAAACTTTAGTATTACGCTAACCATAATTTACGTCCTCTTCACGTATTTATCTATGTACATATCGTTGAAAGATATTTCCACAATATGTCCTAATGGCTTTTCCTAATGGTAATCAACACATAGGTGTGTGTGTACAGATAGGATACATACCAGAAGAATATTCTCCTTTTACAATCACAGATTTATTTAACAACATACACATTTACAGTTTACATTACATAAACAAATTTTATCACAGTATGAATGAAATGTTAGTCTCATATCGCCTATTTTTGAAATCTACAGCATAAGATACCTTAGTAGCTACATAGAATTTTATGATTATTTTCTGACAGTAACGATAACCGTTATGTAAGTAATTACACGGTACATCATTACATGTACTAAACATTACTGTACATACTTATACCCTCATAATTAAATAATAAAGCAATTCAACGACTGAGAATGACAGTTAGCTTTATGTTTTCTTGAATATTATAGTCTTTAAAGGGAATGTCCATTAGCATTTTTGCAATTACATTACTTTCTGAAGAATTTTTAGTCGTACACCTATATAATGTTGATAGTTTTGCTCTAAACGTTAGACATTAGTGTTTTACAATCCCATGTCCTGTAGCACTATAAAATGACAGGGAGATACTTAGGTATTATATTTATAATGGTCTTTTCTTTACTTATACTGCTTATACTGAATAATTCACTACATTAGACACAAAATTCTTAAATAAAATTTTTGTAATGGATTTTACTTTGTTTACGTTTACCCTGTGATATAATGTCAAGTCATGTTAGGTTTTGTCATGTCATGTCACTCATTTTCCCGTTTGTATAATCTATAGCAAAACCATCAATCCATCTTCATGTACCAAAACCAGTCAAGTTTGAAGTTCTGCTCTGTTTCTTCCATAAAAGACATTTCATCGTCAGTTTCAGTTTTTAGTAGTCGCACTAGCAATGCTGGACAGGCAGGCCAGGACTGTTACAGCCTGATCTGGTTTCGTTTTTGAGCTGGAAGGAGCTGGAGCTGAACTGGATTGTATTGGATTGACTTTGAGTCTTTGAGACTTTGTTGGCCTGGCTTGGTTTTAGTATTTCGTCTGTATTAAGTATTCCGTATACGTTTGTATTTTATGTTATTCTATCCTATGGTTGTGTACGATTTAATATTTCATGAGATGAGCATGGTACTGCTTGGTACTGGAACTGAACTATATTTCCTTTCCATGAGGATGAAGATGAAGCTTTTGCCTTCTTTCTTTTACAGAACAGATAGTTTTAGTTTTAGATTTCGTTTAATTTTTTCCGTCTCCATTATCCATTCCAGGCGACTAGGAAAAAACTGTCGATAGCACATTGATAGACGAAGTAGCTGTACACAAAGAAATCAAAATGCAGAAGAGGAGAGTGGAAGTCGAACAGCCTTTCCCAGACGTTGAGTTGATGTCGAAGCATTGACCTAAAGATAAACAAACAGTTTTCATAAGTATTTGACTTGAACAGTCGAACGTTGAACATTGAAGTTGAGTCAAAAAGTCTGCAAGCCTTAAGACTTTGACTCGACTGGAATTTTCAATGTGATCTGAATACAAATACACATTACACATACAGATCAGAACAAAGTATCACATAAAAGCATAGTAACATCACTGAGCATCTATTCAGGCTTCAAATCCAAAATAAACAGAGAGAACGAAGAATCCATGGCCATGGGAGGATGAACGGTGAACGGACATAGGTACCTAGATACTAGATGAAGAAAGAGTTATGGCCACGGTCATGCAATAGAATATAAAATATTCCATGTCCAGAGTAACGTAACGCAGACCAAAAGAAATTCTTTTTGAAAAGTAAAGGATCATACTATTGAATTCTATACATGTGGCTTGGTACATATATCTATATAGCTAATGGGTATATAAAGTAGACCAAAAAGATCCTAAAATGCTTACCGTTTCTCGTGACATTGAAAGCCATCGTTCCTTCAACTCCCAAAATAACATTTCGCCTGCATGAGTCAGCAAAACTGGAGAATTCAAGAATTCTCCTCTGAGTTGAACCTGAACTTGAAATGAAATCCTCTTGACCGTTGCCTTCCAAAAGGGACTCGTCCTCCTCAAAGTGAATTCCCTGTTGTTGGTGTTGTGAGTGAAGACGAGAGGATGTTTCGAGGGCAGCTGTCTCCGGATCTGTTGTCTTTTCACGGAAAACGAAGCACGAGCGCTTGGCATGTCGATGATTGTGCGAGGATGATTGAGAACTGGAAAAACTCGATTTTGCTCCAGCTATAAGGTAACTTACCCCTTGCTCTTCCCACCAACCGTGACAGTTGTAATCTGAAATCAAATAAATATCAACAATTTTATCATTTTATACCAAACATAAAAAGTAATGCGAATCTAAGAACAAAGGAAGGTCCTCTATATTTTTCGAAACATTTTTGTATCCCTTATCTCGTATCTTGTTTAACTGTTAACTTAAATCATTTTCACGAAAATTGTATAGACAATTATTTATTATATTCTTAAGAGCTATTTAGGTTCTCGCTGAACAATTTCGGTCTTAATTAAACTATATTTTTCCTGTCAAATTGAATAGTTAGTTATTAAGTAGTTAATAAAGGTTACCTTGAAGAGGGAAGTCCACGGCGGGTGTTAGGCAGTCTGACCGAAATTGAAAAGTGTCCAAGCTGCTACAACCCACACTTAGTAAAGTATTAAATCCCCCATGAATGCACTTGTCATTGATTTTTCTCCCCTCTTTTGAGAGTCCGGTGACAGAAAACCTTCCCCAATTTGGACAGTGTCTTGTTTCGATTGTAGAAGCTATAGAGAATGACATATGTGAGATTGTGAGAATACATAGGCAGGGAAACAATACCAATTGCTATCCTAAACTACTTTATTCTTATCGACTATAACCATTTCAGTTTGAGACTTTGAGAGGTGAGTTGAGTAAACGACACTTTGATAAGGAGTACCAACGTACGTACGTATGTGTATGTGATATGAATGCACCTAACGTATCCACATTCATTCTAATACCTACAATTTACACAACTTACTTTCCCTATCTCGTGCCGTATTTTATAAAGAATTGTCTGTCACAGTCCCTAAGACTAGAAATTGTATAGATTCAGTTCTTCTACATTATGTAGCAGTTTGATAATGTGAAACGTGCTGAAACATACATTATATAACTACTTTTGTGTATATATGTATATAAATACACATGTCCTAGGAACACAATACTGACAAGAACATTGCGATCCCACCTTTGACACATTCATAAATTTTTAAAAAACGAAGCTCATTAATAAAATATATACTACAGAATTTTTTCCTTGTTATAATGATGTAATGTGCAAACTTTTCTTTAAAACTCCAAACTTGAGAAACGTGAGTTCTTTGGCATAATTCGCAAATACAGTGCAAAATTCCAAGTATAATACAAATGTGAAATATGAATCGCTAATTCAAAACGTCTCAAAATGAAATGTAGTATCACTTGGAATATGCTATTTTAGTAATTTTATCAGATACATATCGGTTACATCGCTGGAGTCTTTTACTCAGATTAGATTAGCGACCCAGATTCCAGTAAGATTCCGAAAGATATTTTCTTTCAATAGTACAAACAATTTGGTTTCTGGTTATTTTTCGCTAAAACTATAAAATGTAATTAACAAAATGAACAAGGATGTTTGTGCCTTTTGGTATTGTGTGCCTACGACTACGATACTACTACGATATGTACTTATGTGTACACAACACACTGTGTAAGGAAAGGATAGACTGTATGTTTCAGTATTGTTTAAGCAAGTGGCCAAGCCATATTATAGTGAATATACTAATCGTGTTGGGCATATCTGGTAAAAAGGAACCCGAACCAAGTTGGCAACTGGTCCTGGTTATGGTAACAAGATAATACCTCAGGTTTTACCTCACAGTATGAAAATTGAGTAAAACCCAAGTGAAATTTGGGCATGGATTGAATTGGAGTGGAAACCAAACCATGTAATCGTGAGCTTTAGATTTCCAGTTCATACGAAACGAAGTAGGCAGTAGGCGGTTAGGTACCCAGTGTGCATTTATCCCATTGTTAGTTTCCTTTTCTACAATAAGTAAAGTACCTAAATGTTCCAGAATAGCTGAGCGTGTATTGAGTGCAGAGAAGTGTTAGCTTAGATTTTCTATCTCTATCTTTCTCTTTTGTCATGCCGTGCCACGTCAGTTACGTTAGCTAACTATAACTATATAGCTGGTGCTGGTGCTGGAGTGAAACTCCAGAACCAAACCAGATCCAGAAGAGAACCTAACCAATTCTGAATTCTCAAACTCAAACTAGCCTTCCCACAAAAGGGGTTTGGGTTTATGCACTCAGTTTACTCTAAATATAAAGGTTTACTCTATATAGCAGCGTTTTGCATAAAGTATAGCTTCCAGCGCCAAGTTAAGCGTCCACATACGCTTAACTTAACTTCCTGGCTTGGCTTGGCTTGGCTTGGGTTCTGTTTCTACGTTTATTCCTCACTTTCACTACATATTGGTAATATTATAGTTAATGTTGTTAATACCGCAGTTTGACTTATGCAGAAGGGGTACGTAAAACATCTCAACTTTCTCGTCCACTTATTTCCTATTCCCTACACTTATACTACATAACATAATATTATACTACCTAATGCAACGTAGGTACCTATGTACTTTTACTTTCGAGGAGACGAAAGGGATAATTCTTATTTTGTATTCTACACGTGTCCATTCAGTTCCTCTCCTCGGTGGTGGCGGAGTATGTGATGCGATGCTTTGTAGCTTATTGTATTGCTAACTGAATTTTGAGAATTGTAGCCTAAAGCAAGGTATTTGCTTTCCTCGCCTTACGAAAAACAAAACAATTTCATTTCAGTGCGCTGCCTCTCGTCCACCATTTTATGGGATTATAGACTACAATAAAGTTGTTGTGGAAGTAAAGTTGTTATATACGTGTCGTAGCTACAAAGTTCCACAAAGGCACAGGGTATCAATTCTTACTTTTCAAAATATTTTTAGAGAACGCTAAAAAATTTCTAGAATTTTTAAGGAAACCAAAATTTTAGGTTACAGTAATTGCATAGTTAATTAAAGAAACCATTCAAGTTTGTGTGTTTGGAAATTTTAAGACCTCCTTTCTGGAAATCTGCAATTTTTACTAGTTTTTCGAATAACTGAAATCCGTCTACTTATGAGGATCCAACTTCCGATTTCTTTATGATTCCTTAAACATTTGGAATATTCTACTATTTTTTTAATTTTTAAGGCAATAAAAATATATTTTTGTCAATTAAATAGACGAATTTGAATGTATTGTTTTGATTGTTGTTGCTTTTGTCACTTTTGTGCCTACGACATAATATGTACAAATATCAGTACTACACATAAACTTATATGTAGGTATCTTCTGCAATATAATATAATCCTTTAGATTGCTTTGGCACGGCATGACATGGTATGTTGATGCTGCACCGAATTCCGCTTTCCCTTAAATTAGAGTGCCTGCTTTTAGGATGACCTTGGAGTATTGTACTTATATGTAAAATCGCTTATAGCTAAAGCTACCTATCTCTAGGTATGTTCCATTCTTATGCAATGTAATGTAATGTAATAATATGCTAGTGGCAAAATCGTCA
>JAQFYC010001769.1:0-30815 GCA_034694165.1 Tomocerus mixtus | reverse complement strand
ATTATTTGACTAAAATATCCATACTTAAGCCTAAGCCGAAATCCAAACACTAAATACTCCATAAATATATACATGAGGCCTGCTCTGGTATATTCTGCCTGTGTTTAGGTAATGTCCTCAACTTGGGTTAGTAAATACTTTACTGCGGAACTTCATTAAGGCAGACCGAACTAAATACAAGGGAACAAAACACTACAGAACATACCATTGGATTATTATATAGTACCTTACGTAGCATAGAAATTATAAGGGGAGATAAGAGTTGTGTGTGTATTTCTGTAGTGTAAAGCAACAAGGCTCCCCGGACATAAGATGGGTAACAAAGCCAACGCTTGAGTGCTCCAATTCCCTAATATTATAGTGTATGCGTGCCGAGACGCGATAAATTGTCTCCAAGTGCGGAAGTCACTAATATTTTATTAACCCTGACGAACCCACATAAACCTCAGGGCAAGCAAACAAAACCAAAGCAAAACCAGTAAGTAGGGAATGGTTACACATTACACTGCAGTTAGAAACATCAAAGAAAGTCATAGCTAACAAATTTCACAGCTTTCTATACAAAGTCTCAACTTATTACGCAAACAAGTTAACTATATATAGCTACATATACATAATAACTCTATAACAACGTTTACACTTGAAATCTATATTAAAATGTAACAAGCTAAGCAAACTTCCGTAGTGAATAACACGGGATACGATAAGTCTTATCCAGAATACAATATTATTATCCAAAACCTTATTGTACGCTTAGTGGCTATTAGTATTAATATAGATTATCTCCCCGGAATGAAACAAACATGAGTTTAATCACATTGAAAACACTACTGTCTACTTAAGTTACATAACATTCTATCTGGATAAGGAATTAAAAACTAACTAAGGCAGCCAAGGATATAGGTACATGATATTTTATCAGCTTTCCATGTCAGACTCAGCCCAGAGAAACAAATAATTACTTCCAAAATCAAACACGGACGCGTTCGCTTTATTTATTTCGGTTTTCTATTTATGGAACCCACCTGCTCCCGAAACTCAATCCAAGGCTTTTTCTAGTAGAAAATACAAGTTCAGTAAAACTGTATACATTATTCTTAAAGGACACACATATCGTATGTTACTTTCATTACTAATGAACATTGTATAATAAAATATAACACTAATAGATTTTATACACAAAATATTATTTATTTATCATATCATACCAGAATTATGGTGGTAGAAGAGTTTCCTTCGTTTCTTCGGTTAGAATTGGAAAACTGCTGCGGGTACCGCATCAGAATGATGCAATTGTGCAGCGAAGCCAAGAAATACTACATTACATCATAATTTTTTATAGTAATATTAAGTGTCAGAGCTGAAATCCCATTCCATTTTACAGACTCCAGTGGAAAACATGTTACTGCATACAGTAGACAATATTATTGGTGCATATTTAATTATACGAGTGTAAGAAACACACTGAAATGATAGTAAAAGTACTTAAAGACTGTAATGCTAATGCTAATACATTACCAAGAATACTTAACAGGGCGGTTATTTATTCAGAGGAAAATATTAAAAGAGGATGAATGTATATTAAGTGCAATGGAATTCTTGAGCAGACGTAATTACTTCAAGATGTTTACATACAGATATAAAACAAAAAGAAACTACCATATAATATATATTAATGTGTAGCATGGATGTTTTCATATAATCATTCATTCAGTCGTACTTAATAATAATTATTCAGGTAGCATTTCATTTCTGAAAATCTTGTTCTATAACTTAGTTTGGTAAATGTGTTTTTCTTCAAGTTTCCATACTTTATTTTATTAAGTAAAAGGAGATTCTATTTTGTATTCATGGCAGAGATGACGATAAAGAACACAGAAATTCAATGCATTTTTGTAGTCAAAACTTAAAGTAATCTTTGTAGTGGTGCATATTATCGTAAAGAAAGTAAATTACAGAAATACGCCTAGAAATAACATGTATGTATACGAATATGTACTCGTATACTAATTATCAGAAATTATATATTTTTCAGATAACCATTGCTGATCGTATTTTTAATCGATTTGTTCCTTCGGAAAGTATTAAGCACTCAAAACCCACACATTTTCGAATGTTCTATGTTTATTTTGTACCCATTGCAAATAACCGACAAGGGAGCTATAAATCTGTTTAAGCTATAACACATAATATTCCAAATATTATATGTAATAGTTTTACTGGCATTGGCTCTAATTTTTTCCATTGCGACTTTTTGAATGAATGGGCAGTATTATGCAATGCACATTATTTACAAAGGTTTGCAATGAATAAAATGAATGAATGCTGTTTTTAATGTTCTGCATCATGCACCATTAAAATAATTTTTTAAAATTCAATATTTGAAAGCATTGAGGATACCTTGCTAATAGACAACGTTAAAAAGCACTTTTATGTACCATAACACTTTGTATAGGTAATAATTCACAATAACTATGTAATTTTTATAGTCAGTGTATCATGTGTGTAGTGTGCAGCATAGAAAGTTTCTTTTGAGTTGACCTGATCTTATGTGATGTGGTCAGCGTGGCCTGGTCTGGCTTGGCCTATCGGCGTGGATTAAGGATTTAGTTGAGAATTTTGTAATGGTATAGTCTCGCTTGCTCATTGCCATTCACAGTGGATACATAGTGTACTGTAGTCTACAAAATGTGTGAGACTATGAAGTAGAATGGCAAAAGCAATGGCAGGGAGGGAAGGCCAAGCTAAAGTCAAAGTTAAAGTGATGATGAGACTTGTCTTGAGTTGAGTTGGCTGGTTTGGTTGCAGAGTTGCAGACGACTCCACTCCACTGACACTTGTTGGCAGTAAAGTTTGAGTTGTGACTGTAGTAAAGGTCCCATCTTCTCCCTCGTAAATGTTTTCGGATCTTTCAAATTCTACAGTTGCACCACTCAGTCTCACTTCTCAAGTTAACGATCAAAGTACGCTCAGCACATACATATTAACTAAATAAGTCGAGTGGCAAATGTTAAACTATTTTATTTCTTCTCTCGTTCTACAGGAATACAAGATTCTTTGTGTATTTTCAATCCTTACTCGGTGGTGTATATGCTATCCCTATGCTATATCATGGTAATACATAGTATAATAGATAAACTGTTCGTATTTGCATTTGCTTTAAAGAATGGATATTAAATTGTGATGCAATGTATCCTAACTAGCTAAAGTATTTACAATTGTACCCCGTTTTTGATTATCACGAGAATATAAATACTGCATGTACATTCAATTGTAATTAATAGAAAAATGCTGAAAAATTGTGTTCCCTTTGCAAGACTTACTCATAGCTGTACATAAGTACAAACTCTACCTACTACAAAGAACTTCTTTTATTTTATTATAGGCACCTATCTGTATTTATGCTAACTTTTGGCATTTTTATAGAATACTTTGCACGATAATATAATTCATTACTTGATAAACCATTGTTGATGATTGGAATTATGAATCTACAAATAATAATAATACTACATAGCAAAATACATATTTATTAAAATATTAACCTTCTATCGATGACATCCATTCAAAAATATTCAAAAACTTAATTATTTTTATAATTTAATGAGCATAAACAGGTTACTACGTGGTATTGGGGTCGCCATTGACTCGTCAATAAGCTGAACAGAGGTTAGTTAACTATAGTTGTATGACTCGGTAAAGTGACATTTTATTGAGATTTATTGAGTAACAATAGTAAGAATGTGAAAACGACAACACAACTCATTTTCATTTCTGTCTAATGAAGTTTTAGAAATTCTTAAAATTATGGATCAACATTTTACTTATAGTGTTTTACGTTACATTTGTGTACGAAATAGTAAATAAATACTATATTGAAATTAAGTTATAGTTGAATAGGAGAACCTAAGAAATATAAAGTGGGTAATGTATAGTTAAATAGCAAAGTGTAATGTAATAGTAGTTTGTACAGCGCGTTTGATATTCTTGTAGTTTCTATTGTTAACTTTTAGATTCTACATGTAAATGCCAATCATACCATCCTTCCTACCTTTTGTCTTTCTGTTGTCTCATTTGCCTACACAATTGGCACAAAAGTAAATAGACATTCCTTTCCTACGTAGTAGTTTGAATTAGATTTGAGTTATTGTCTTTATTTCCTCTGAACGTTGTAGTACAAAGTGGTGGGATAGAAAGCAACGGAGCATGACGAAAAAACAGACGAAACTAAACTAAGAAATGTCTTCATTCATTTACACTTTAATTTCTTTCTTTTCTGCTAACAAAGGTTGTGGGGTAGAGAATAGATAGTCCATACAATTTTGTGTTTACAGTATGTCTACCTATCTATCTCCTCTTCTATGTATACAATTACCAACACTAACATTACCTACTACATATATCCGTAGTCTATTATCCTTTTCTTGTGCATACATATACATACAGTTTGAAGTTTGAAGACCCTAAAACACCTATTATTCTCATACTATATAATTATATTCAACTAGTTTGGGTATCTTTCTGTTCTTAAAGGTACATGCATTACATTATAGCTTTTTTCTTCTTTTATTAGCTGTCGATGAGTATAGAAGAAGTTTGTTTTCACAGAGAACCTGATGCCTCACATCCATAACCAAGTTTATGATACCAAAGCAAATAGATTACTCTATGGAGTAACATTGACTTTATGCATCAACTTGTAATTGTTATTGTTACTTCTTGTGTAGCGACAACTAAGTAAGATTAATCACCTGCAAATTGCAAAATATCCTATTATATGCAAAAAGTTGTACTATAAATGTAAATGCAAAATATTCAATAAAAGCTGCCAATATTTAATTTGCTAAATATTTCATTTGATTTGGCAATGTGCAATTTTGAGGTGTTTATAAATTTTAGCATTGTTTTAAGTAGTTATTAAAATGAATTATATTTGCAGATGATTTTCAAATAATATGGTGCAAAAAGTTAATTGCTGTATTTTATTTAAAATTAAATAAAGAATGTCTAATACATATGTTTTTACATGCAATCAATGTGTGTTAATGTTAACGTTGAGTTCAACCTGAACAGAATTGGTGGTAGGTACACTGGATTGATGTTCATTAATTTGATGAAGAGATAAAGTTGCCAAAAGTAAAAAGGCAATTGACATTACATAGTTGTAATGTCACTGAGCATTTCCTCTGCAATTAATTCAGCTTTTGGCTTGACTGTGACTTTGGACCACGAAAATTTGCCATGCAGGTTTTGGTTGTTCTGTAGTGTCCATTCCTGGTCTGGCGATGTTGAATAATGTTTCATTGCCAGTTGATATTGTCGTTTAACCAATTTAACTTTTCTAAGTAAGCCTTACGTAGTTTTACACGCACCAAGTTAAACTTTGGCTAACATGGATTAAATGCTTGAGTAATATATTAGTAAAGTAAACGTATCCTTAGCTTGTTATACTTATATTATGTACTAAAGAATACTAAAGTGAGAACATTTGGCTTAGTAAAATCCAGTCGCATTTTCTGGTAAAAAATCGCCCACGTTCAATTTGCTGTTTAGCTCGCATTCACATCCCCACACACATTTACATACGCTAAGTTGCTAAGTAAGTGAAATAAAGGAAGGAAAGAAAAAGGAAACTATGTAACAATGTGTCACTTATTTACTTAGGTTTGCGTTTAACGTTTGTTAGTTCAAAAGCATAAGCCTCGCCTTGGGATTTTTTGCTTAAGAAGTATTTAGTAGATATCTATGTCTATGTAAAGTACATATATATTTAGGAGTAAGAAGTAAGTAATACAATCTTATTGTAATTGTAATGAGAGTTCTGTAAGTTAAGTCACCTACCCAAATCAACTTTACATCACATTGTATGTTTTGTACATTGCTCTTGTATTGTTATTTGAATGTGAATGGAATTTTTGGTCATTTTAAACTCTGAGAATGGAATTCCATGTTTGCGTTGAGAAAGGAGTTTGTCAGTTTGTGCATTTGCTCTTTCTTTGTGGAGCTCTTTCTTCCACTTGCACGATTTCCTTTTCTTTTCCTATTACAAATACAAGAGCTAAGAGCAAAGTGTCATTCATTAAATAAAGTGGAAGTGGAGGAAGAATTACTTTACTTTACTACTACCCACGCTAAGTGATATGTGGTATGTATTACATTAACTATTTAACTAACCATAAGTGCAATACAATTCAATTCAAGATGATATCACATCACATCAAATCCAATTCAATTCTCTCAACTCACACTGACATTGACATTGACGCTGACTTTCATTCAGATTGCTTGGCGTTTTGTTTTATTCCAATTGAAAGACGAGGAGCTATCATCTTAAAGTCAAAGTGGATCCAAGTCAAGCCAAAGTCAAAGTCAACGTCAACTTTTAAATGCTTAAGAGCACCACACAATATCACAATCAGCCTCATCAACTATTTTACGTCAACTCAACGAGTTGAGGATGAGTAAATGGAGACAGACAACACTTCGCCAGAGATGAGGCTGGCGTCCCTTCCCATTGTCTTCGTTAATATCGTTTTGATTTCTCCTTCTAAGTTATTCTGTACTGGAGGCAATTGCATTCCACTAAACTTAACAGACTGCACTGCTGAGCTGGTTATTTAATTTCTTGTAACTGGGATGAGCTTCTTCATAGCAAATCTACCTAGTACATTCAATTCAGTAAATAATACAATAATTCATTATAATATCTGTAATTTCCACCCATTTCATATTTAATAACCTTTTATCTTATACAAAATGTATCTAGACATTGAATATGCGATACTTGCTTTAAAGGGAAAAGAAATAAGAATAGTGGCTCAAGTTGAATCATTGTTAGGATCTAGGTTTGTATTTTGTATTAAGTTAACCTACTATAGTATTTGAGCACACTCACTTATGCAATGCATCAAAAAAGAATAGATTCCTCATAGGAATGCAATTCAACTACAATACAACCAACAATTCATAAAACTGAAGTAAGAATATATAAAACTACATCTGAAGTGAATTGAAATGAGTTGAGTGAGTTTCCAGAGACAATGAGACGATGAGGAGCAAGTTAAAGTTAAAGTTAAGGGTAAAGAGAAGTGGAGACTGAGAATTTAACACGAGGACGTGTAAAGGAAAGATGAGAGGATGAGAGTGAGTGAGTGAGACAAGGGATTTTGAATTGTTGATGTTCATCAAAGAAAGAATTGAAAGAGTTAAGTTTAAGTCAGGTGTAATGAGATGAGGACTTGAGAATTGCTCTTTTCTTATTGTGGGTTAGTTTTGGTGAATTGCTGTATATGCACAGTGAAGATTTTAGTTCTATCTTCTTATGTTTACACAGAATTGGATGTAAAATGTACTGAACTAAACAAAAGTAACTACTAGCTATAGATGAGACCTAGTAATTTATTTATTTTTGTTTCTCACAGATATTCATTCCAAAACTGTTTTTCACAATAGTGTGATAAATTCCATTACTCATAGTAGTAGATGATGATTTTGTCAATTAAACCGATAAATAAATACTTTGTTTATAATATTATAATACAATATTTTGCTTAGTATAGTACATTGCACTCGGAAGGCACATAATTGTCATTGTACAGTATATATTTGTATCTTCAACGCAATTAATTCAGTTACATTATTATCTGCTTAATGTGCAGTTTGACGCTAGTAAGTAGCTCACACTGGTTACAGTGGACTAGGACTCGGAGTAATTGACTGTTGTAATTCTGATAATGCCGAACACGAGTCTCACGAAGTCCGAAAATGTTCCTGAGGTTTTCAAGCATTTCGTCCCACAATTACTATGATATTGGATGCATTGACGTATTTCGGTAGGATATGTAATATGTAGTAGATATATAGTGGTTTGGTAGACGAGCTGAACGATTGGTGATCCCATTCCAAATGGCTGCAGAGACCATTTTAGGTGATTTCTACTGGGAACGACGAGTCTTCAAGAAATTGTCTAATATTAGTAGAGATTCTAATACAAGTTGTCGACAAACACATATTATAGAGTGGACACTTAGGTATTTCAAGATCTTCATCCATGGGAAGCGAAGTAGGTAGCTTAGATGAACTGTTGAGAATCTTTAATACCCTATATTCCATCCCAGGAGATCAATGCTATCAAACTAAATCAATTAATACCCATTTGTTTTGGGATTCCGGTTAAACCACCTGAAGAACCAAAAGGATAGGTATAGAAAAAGGTGCTGATCACGAATTTTACGTTAAGATTGAGCAAATATCGTTGGAAATGAAAGCTCTCTCCAAAAAATTACTCTGGCCGACTTGCAGAAAGATTATATGGAGAAAATATAAGAGAATAGAAAGCAATCAAGGTCCAGATCCCTACAGGCGGGGGTGAAGATCAGAGTGGAGATCAAAATGAAAATGATAACTCTGTGCCACCAGAGAGATACAATGATAATTCCCATTTCATCAGGATTTAAGCCTTATCTTTGCTAAAAATAGAAAACTTGGTAAATAGAAGAATGTTATTTTGCAAAAAAATCGAATTCACGTTTGCCATTTAAAGTAACATTTAAAGAATTTGGAAAAAATTGCATTTCTATCTTTATTATGCACATTATGTAGAGATGGATTAATTATTTGAAAATTATTACCCACCTGAAGAAGAAAATAATTATTGAGTCATTAAATGAGGAATACTCCATGCTGAGGAGGAAGAGGAGGAGGTTGAAGATGTAATTACGATTATAAAACCAGCCAAGTAGGAAGACTGGTCCAGGCCAGATCAGGCCAGTGACTCGGATCGCAACCCAACTTGTAGCATATACTAGTATTTAGCAATAACCTGCCCTACGTGAATGCGAAATGCGAAATAATATTTTTTCGCCCGCAGTTCCACAATTGGCTAACAGAACATAAAATCCAATTATGAATTATGAGTTACGAATTGGAAGTAGAACTCATGGAGATAAGATAGTAATAATTAATTTGTCAAAGATAATTAAGCAATCCAATATCTTCACGCCTAATGGCTACAGGAGCCATTAATAAAATGAAATTGTTTGTGTCAATGTAGAATAGTAGTAAAAATGTATTTTCGCAAATTAATTGCACTTATATGGTAATTAGCAAGGTAATTTACAATTTTCACGGATATAGATAGCGAGACTGCTACTAACCTATTACTAGTATATACATTTCTTCATTTTGTTAGCATAGATAAAGAGGGTATGGAAAATGGAGACTATCATACATAGCATGCTTATTATGTGCCATGTCGTATAGGGAGATCTATGATTCGTAAAAGTGCAATTTTATTACTCAATTCACACGATAGTGGGACATTAGTCTACCTAAGAAAGGAAAGAAACCGTGCAGGGAAAATGTAGAATAGAATTAAGCACCATAGGATAACTGCTTTACAGATTGTGAGCATTATTAATATGAATATGTATTCATTCATAGTACACAGACATAAAAACACAATCTACTAAAAAGCCAAGCCAAGCCTACTTATTTTTACTACATGCAGTACCTACCTACCCCTACTTTACTAACATAACATTAGCGTGCGCAGTGGAAGTCCCGAAAGAATTAGAATCTCCGGATGCCCGTGAAGAAAAATGAAATTAAACTTCCCATTACCTATTATCATCTGTAATAAAACACATTTTTATCTTCTAAGCCAACAAGATGTAAGATCATAGATAAAAATGCTAAATTAACTCGTATTATATCATTATAGTGCGCATAAGTACATACGTGCTCCATTAACTTATATCATTTCGTATCTTAGGAATATTATCACCACATTCACATCCCATTGTACATACATACATATACTATACTTAGATAGTAGGTATCTAATACATACCGTAGCACAGTATATTTTAGTTACGCTATCGTGAACTTAAGAATATTTGTGAAATTATCGAAGTAGAGATTTTAGAGAGCGATGCATAGAGAATTAGAGATATAGCATAAATTGCAAATGGGAACCCAATTATTTTACAATGAACTGAAAACACCAAAAAAATCCTGTACCTGGAATTATTGTGAAGATACAAATTATGATAGTTCGCAATTTACTTTTATCCGGAAGTTATACATTTCTTCGGAGCATTTAAATAATATTATAAGTATGTAGTTGAAATTATGTTTGCACTTGAATTCATAGCAATTTCTTTGTTAATAAAGTAACACAATGATATTGATATTCTTGCATCAATTAATGTAAAAGACCAGCGTGTTCGCATATTTATACAGTAAAGAATACCTACTTGATTTTATTATAGGTATGTGCATACATTGAAAATTCAAATATATAATGTCATGTTAAATATAAGAGGGATTATTATCTGGATCTACTAATCTCATACATCTACTAATACAGTGTCCGTGAACCTGACCCACTATCTCTATCCTGTACACCTTTGAATGGGCCTATTTAACTCAAGCGGTTACCTAGTATTTTACATTGGGGGAAAAAATTCCCCCCAATGCAAAATCTTCTCATGCAAATTCAGAAGTAAAATGCCAGGTAACCGGCTTGAGTGAAATAGGCCCATTCATAACATTCATAGATGATCTTTAATATTTTTATCTGACCTGACATTTTTGATTGCACCTGTAAGAAATAGGTATGCATATTGCTAATACACTATTGATTCTAGCCAATGTAAATAAGTATACATATATGTGATTGTGACTTGTGGTTTTTGTGCTTAAATATCTAACACACAAGTAGACAAGTAGTGCTGTGCTATGTTAGTAAGTTTTTCTACTACATTATTGTAGTATGTAAAAGAAATGTCACTTTTAACAATAAATATTTACGCATAGAAGAAGGCAATACATAAAGGTGACACATTTACAAAATGACATGACCATGATTGCAAAATCATAATTTATTAATCGCAATTCACAATAACATTGTTACTTACACATAGGGCTACACCTTAAGCTTTTATTGACAATGAAATTTAAAGTTTGTTATGTCAATCCAATAAAGTTATGGATTATTTAGCTGTGAAGGAAAACTAATATTAATGTCAGATGAGGAGAGAGTTTATGGTAAGGGGTTAAGGTCTGTTCTTTCTTATTGTAACTTGTCTTGTCTTGATTCTTCTACATTGGCTTGGCTATGCAAATGCAAAGTGAATTTGTGAATTTGAGTTGCAGCCAAAAAGTTGACTCTTATTGCCCATATATGTAGACACATGTCAGTATGTTTAGAGTAATGATTAGCAAGGAAGAGAATTGAAATGAAACTACTCACTCTACATAGTCTAGTTCTACTTTAGTTTAGCCAAAGCCAAAACCAAGCGAAGCCAGAAGAAATAAAAAGTAAATGCAAAGCCAAGTCCAGTCCAGTCCAGGAGATCAAATTGTATTGTATTTTAACACTATAAGATACAATATACATATAATATCCTATATAGTTAAAGTAAGACTATACTAGACTACCTAGGAAACTTATGTACATAGGTAAGCCCTGTTTATTTAACTTTACATTTACATGGTCCAACTCCTCACTTCTGTTCAGTTTTATTTAGTTTGGTCAAAGTTTTTATTATAAGGAAAAAGGGTTACTTACAGCTAACGTTAGGGAGCAGACAAGTAACGTAGTCACGGACATACTAAGTATTACGTTTTAAGTTCAATTGGGCTCGTCTGTGTAGCGTTTGTATGCATTGTGTATATATTTATATAAGATTCGTTGAGTTTGGATTAGATTGGATTGACTAGCCCATGAAATGAATGATGAAACTGGACTGGATCTGTCTTTCTCTTTTTGTGCCCATTAACCTACAATATTATACTATTAGGTTTTAGTATATCTATATAATGGGATGTGATCCTATTAAGTAGCTATTACTTATATGTATCCTTCCTTGTTCCTTGTATTGAAGTGATACTACTACAAGTTGCACTGGATTTGCATTGTACTCTGGCTGGATTATCATTCAGGATTAGGAGTAAAGGGAAACTGTAATAAAATACTGACTGACAAACAGTGAATTGGCTAGAGACAGACTGACGGACGGAGGACGGAGGAACGAGTCAGGCAGTTGAGTACTCCAATGTAATAGAACAGTGGGAAAACATAATACCTACATATCTACGTGAATTTATTTAATAAAAAAGAAAAGGCCCGTGCACTCTTCACTTCGCTTAACTTAACTGCATTCAACTTGAATGTTGAATTCTGAATTGGATTGGATTTGGACTGGCTTGGTCTGGTCTGGCCTGGACTTCACTTAACTTTATTTCTCTGGACTTGAACTGCGTGCGAGTGCGACTGGACTGAACACTGGAAGTTCTCCTAGCTGCATGGACTGCACTATATAATAAAATCTATATTACTTTTATGTTGAGTTCCAGTTGAGAGTTGAGATGAGTTGACTGACGTACAGAAGTAAACTGGACTGACTCCTGCTCAAAATTCTGTACACACATTTAGCGGTTAGGTGATGAAGATGAAGATCATTCAACTATGGGCCTTTGTCAAAAGTTTTTTATTTCCCTTTTTTATAGTTTAAAGGGATAGCTGCATGCCTTATGATGTTCCCTTATCTTAACTATTTGCATAATATGATAAGCATACTAATAATGTTGTGTACCTACTGATAAGGCAACAAAGTAAATGCACATAAACATTAGGGTACCTAAGATAAGCGAATTAGGTTTGATAAGCTATTACATACCATTTAACGATTCTTTTGAATTACAGATATTTCGTTCGAAATATCAATATCTTGTTCCCAAAGTTTGACATTGCCAAATCTGAGTGTGTTGTTCAGAGTGTATAGTAATTGTAGCTTTTTGACGTAAAAATAACTGCATATAATAGTAGTATACTTTTTGCAAGTCGCTGCGAACAGCCGGACTTTTTGCAACGATTTATAACACGTTTTGTAGATTGTTTGTATAGGCTATTCTGGAATTGTTTTGGTTTTGGGTCAAGCAATTTGTGAATAAGCTACGTTTATAATGGCACACACGATATGTTTAAAATGTATTATTTAGGAAAAGAATTTTCAAAGTCTTGCCTAAAGATGTTAGCAATAGTTACAGCATGCAGCACAGTAATGAACAGCAATAGTTAGATTTAAAAACAGTAAATTTACATACAATATACGCTTAAAGATAGTTATGTAAAGGAAACCCATTGAATTTGATGAGACAAAAGCTAGAGACAGTGTTTTAACGAATCTATACAAATTGAATACCTTTGCCAGACGATTGTGAACAAATTAAATCAAAGTGTATCAAGAATCAAGAGCATAAGTCTTTTATATTCACGTTCATTTAAACAAGCATATGTAAGAAACGACTAGGGCTAAAAGAATTCAATTCCCGGTAAGACTGTAAGACACACTGATGAAATGAGTCAATTCAGTTGTGAGTTCAATACAGACGGAGCATGACTTCCATTATTTCCAAACGGATTCAGGAAGCACGGCTGGAAATGTCTTTTGCTCTTTCATTTCAACTCAGACTATTATTATACTTACAAACCAGTATGAACGAATGGGTGCAATACACATACAATATAAAATGCAATACCATCGTCACAACGTTATGGTGTTATGTAATAATAGGAATTCAGGAGAACGAAGCAAATAGTACTATGATTATGTACGTGGGTACATATAGTAGAAAAAAACGTTTATATTTAATTCGCTGACTATGGTAAAGTATGTACAACATTACATAAACTGTACAAAAGGCTGAAAAAGGAAGGTGCCTTCTTCAGTCATTATTTTATGATTCTTCTCACTCTTATGTTAAATTGTTTGCAGTAACGCAAAGAAGTAAACTCAAAATACTGAGATATATGCCATTATAACACGTTCCCCTGTTAACAAATATCTTCCTATTGCTTATGTGAGAAATTATGCTCCGTTATTGAATTGCAGATATATATTCACTCCTCAATTGGTAAGAGCTGACAGTCTGTGTACATTGGTTATGGAATATTAATACGGGGAAATACCGATCTAATAATATTAATTTACGTACCAAAAAAGACCATGTCGTGTGTAAATATAGTTTGGTCACCAAGTCACAAAAATGATGTTTTTACAAACCAGTATGTGACTACTGAAATTTTACTCATGTAGGGTAACGTAGGAAATGTAATATAATATATAATACAATACATCCAAAATCCAAACTTACATCCAAACTTACAGTAATGCTATGTGTAATGCAACCCCGTAAGAGAAAATAATGGAAAAGAAATGCCAGGCAAGGCATGATGTGGAATTTTGATCATCTGCTCCTGTTTTTGGGTTTTGTTTCATGATAGAAGTTTGAGTGAAGCTATTATATTGCTCCTACTGCATTCGCCTCAATTCCTGGCTTGGCTTGGCTTTTATGAAGTGTTACTTTTCTTTCAGGTGATTGTTTCTAAAGAAAATATCTTCTATATATAGTTAAACTATACCATATACTTAGGTTGTTGGTATTATGCGCACATTTGTTGTCAGTATAGGCACGTACAACTATTTAACAATCTCCGGCCATATAAAACGCTCAAATATATCTACTCAAGCTAAAAAGTTGAATTTATAGTGTATTTATAGTGTAGAGCTAGTAAATAAATGATTTTACCATGCAGTAGCATTTTATGTTGAGTTGAGTGGAGTGGAATAGTCTTGGCTTGCTGAATTGAATTGAATTTGAACTCAACGTTATGTCGGCTATATCCTATATAAGTCTTTTAGTGTGTTGTTATGTTATGTAACGTAATAAATACATAGATATATTTAGGTTTACCTAAAAACTCTAAACATAGGATTCTGATTGTTCGCCTTTGTATGACAACCGTGAAAATCCACAGGTTGCATTGTACGAAAGCTAAAATTGGATTTTGGTGGAAACAGCCCGAAAATCGAAAATGATGCGATATGCAACACAATAGTGTTTCGCTTTAGTTTTTTCCCTTTGTCACAGTCACGATGCCTTAACAGATACATATAACAGTAGTATGCCAGTGTGTATAAAGATATTATGATGAATGATAGAATGGATGGAGGTGAGAAGTGAATTGTGTCAGAAGTTGAAAAGCAATTTTATTTAACTATTTCGAGTACAGTACACATACTGCACTTAAACAAGCGCTGGCACCTACAGATGTGGCGTTAATTTTGGAACAACAGCAGACAAAGAGAAAAAATACGGCATTTCCGTTAAAGAATCTACATTCTTAATCACGTTGGGCATTGTGGTAAAGCAAGATAGTCGATGAAATTATCTATTACAATGTGCATACACTACTATACTTGATCTACTAGCAAATAGTAATATCTTGAAATACAACATAATATATTGTAATGAATTATTAAGTCGCTGTCATACATTATAGGAATGCTCTGTCTATCTGTCCGTCCGTTTGTGGGGCAATAATAACTTATGAACGTGAAAAGGGTTTAACTGAACCTTATAAATTGTATATCAACTTCAAAAATAGGTCACAAATTATGACTATGACCTGGGTCAAGGTCAAACCTTTCAAATTACAATACAATAGGGTTTCAATACGGTATGGGAGTTACATTAACAATCCAAAGTTCTGAATAAGGGAAATTTAAACATTTTCACTGTTCCACTAATAACCTAAACTATGTACTTTGTACACCCGTTTTGTTTCAAGTTGCAATATATTGGCAGAAATACAGAAATACAAAGTAGAGCACCAATTACAGCGTTGCATTTTATTGCATTGGATATTATAATATCAAATTGTATTTTAATTTAGGTAGATTGCTATTTTGTTGGTTTGAAGATAAACAATTTGTAAAATACTTATGATTGTTAAAAGCTATCCATTTTCTACAATGTTGTTAAGTTAGCTTAAAAATAGAAGTCCATCTTTACACTATTAGCCAGCTGAATGTAATCCAAATAGTTCCTGTTCTCTTTGACATATAAATACTTCATACTCCAGAGTTAAACAGCAGCATGCAATGCAATAGTAATAAAGAGAGCAAAAGCTCTGAGATACACAAGACTTTCACAGGTCAGCGAAAATGAAATAAGTTTTCTCTTTGAAGTCTTAAGATAGAAATGTAGGACAAGACAAAGGCCAAGTGAAGTCATATATTGCAATTTCTTCTCAACTACTTATATACAAGTAGATATAAGTTATATAGTTATATTGAATACTTAGGCTACAGGGTAAAGCGATAGCCAACAAACGAAAGCAAGTCTACCAAACCAAACCAGGAAAGCTAGAAACTTTCTTGCTCACTTTTTTCTTCTTTTATCTTCTCATAGTTTCAATACATGATGCGATCTTGAGTTGCTTTGCTGTAGAGTAAATTACACAGAGAACACTGAGAAAAGCAGACTAGGTACGTCAGTAAAGCTATAGTACTATAGGAAATACACGAATAAGAAAGATAGAACTTACTTTAGGGAAGTGAATTGAAAAGGGACTCTACAGATAAATAGACTGTTTCTCCTTTTCGGTCTCTGTCTTGTCTGCTCTTGTCTTTCTCTTCTTCTTCTGCCTTTTTGCCTTGCCTGAGCGAGAAAAATTAGAAGAAAATGAAATTCTCCATTTCCTCCGGAGACACCGACCAACAACTTGGGTACCCACTTTTCCAGTCAACTCCGCTAGTCTATTATATTATTCTGTGTTCTTAACTAATGTATGTAAGTAAGTACATAAGCCTTAAGCCCAAGCATAAATCTAATAATATGAACTATACCTTCCTACTAAATTCATATATATCTACAGTGTATTGTAGTCGTAGTGCTACAAAAAATGTTTGGCATCTGTATATATGTCGGAGTATCGAATGCATTTCAGGTAGCACAGGACCCTTGCTCGTTGGCAATACTCAATTCCCAGTAGCATAAATGGATTCTTAAATTGTTTTATTTTTTACCATTTTTCCGCCAAAAGACAATATTATCGTAAATAAAATTAGTTCAATTAAATGTTAAATGCTGTAGGTAGGTAGTTTGTTATGCCGAATATTTTCATGGAAAATCAAAATATGTAACTGGACTAATATTTGGCGGATAGCAAGGTATGATGTGTCACCCGACAGCCAAAATGAGTGCCCCTGTTGTATGTACATATTCATCTCGAAATTTTTATTCTATCAGCATATTTTTATGACTAAAATTTTACAAGAGAAAGTACTTCCTACTCGGAGTGTAATGAAAATGTAACGCAATTAAAAACAGGTGCACTAAATATGCGAATCAAGAATCACAATAATTGGATAATTCTTGGCTACGAATCTCAAAAGTAAAAACGCTGGCGCGTGCGCGCGCAGCTCTTTTACTTTTGAGATTCGTAGCCGAGAATTACAATTATGCGAGTGCGGAGGCCGTGCATCAGCCACGTATTAAATTATGAATTATAAGTGGCTGGCGCGGCCGGGCATGAAGTATAATGTCAATTAAAAAGGCGATTATTTCTCATTTATTGAAAATTTCACCCCACTGCAAAGATCCCATTGTAACAGTTTGAAAATTACGAAAAAATTAGAATAGTACAAAGCGAAATCGTTCCAGGGCTGAAATGAATATTGCCTAGGACATATAATCCCTTCCAGTATCTCAATCCGCCCACCTACCTCTACACTATGTTCTTTTAGCATAGCTTGTCTTACTCTGGCATTGGTAGTTGATATCCTATAGAATAATGGCACAAAGTACTTCTGAACTTCTATTCATCTTTCATCATTACATTTTTAAATCTTGAGCTCGGGAAGACTGTGTATTACGCACACATTATGTACGATATCCACTATCTAGTCAAGTTCTTCTCCTTTATTATTGCATTATTCTATAAGTACTCCTAGAAGAAGAAGAATGTTGAAAATATGAAATGAATCTTACTTTTACTACTAAACTTGCCATAAGTGGAGCGAGGCAAGAAGACAAGGACTTACTTATGACATAAAATTTTCATTACATCATAATGTATCGTAGTAGTATTGCTATTATAAATACAATAAAGTATCTCCTTAAACCTCGGCACTAAACATTTGTCTATAGTATATGCAAACAGAAGGCTAAGCTCACCGTCGGAATGTAGTGGGCCCATGCTGTTGTCCACACGATACACGGTGAGCTATATTTTATTGCAATATCAAAATAAGTACCTACCTTACAACTATAATACCATGTAAGCTAGGTATGTAACTGAAATTTTTCTATCCTTAAACTTATGTATGTTGTTAAGAGCTTTTTGTTGGATACTGTGTAATACGTAATGCTTCAGCTAATATAAAATGTATATTACAAATAAGATTATAACCATCACAGGGAAATAATTGAAGACTCATAGACAATTGCTCTGTATAGAAATCGGTATACTTTTACTCTCATTCTTTTCTGCTAAGTTCTTTGTCCCAGTTAAATAAGACACGCTCAATTATCCCACGATCATTCATCATCATGATAAATATTTTAGTGTCTAACTAAAAGTGCCTAACCGAATCCATAGACTACATAGACAAAAATAAACAGCTTGCTGCACATGCTTAAAAATTTACTGGTTGTACTTTTATTAAAAGCATGCAAACATACATTTGCAGTAGCTAAACTTTAAAACTTGATTATATGGATATATTTTAGTTTAATTTTACAATTTTTCATAATTGTTTGTGTATCAATTAATATTATTTTGACCTGTGCATACTACATACTTTTCTAATTATTTTACCTGAGTAATTTATAATACATATGAGATGTGAAACTACATAGGTTTGGTTTAGCGTTCCTCAAAAGACGTTTTACCTGTAATTATTAAAGTTATAGTATTTCTTCATAGATATTTACATTTCTTAAGCGTTAATATTTCTTGCATTAAATATGCATTCTTAATATACATACATACGTGCATACCTACCTACTTAGAATAAAGAAAGAACTCATTTGTCAGTAATTTGATCTGTTTTGTTTGTATGTAGATTCACACAGTTTTCTTCATGTACTACATCAAAATCTCTTACAAGAACATGACTTTGAATGCTAGTTTTGTCTGTCTTACTAACAGCATCAGCTCAGGTGGCCTGGCCTGGCGTATAGGTTGTCCTCTTCTTCTAGGTTTCTAGGTAGGCCAGGCCAGGCCAGGACTCGTACTTAATACAATCAGTTTCGCCTCCTGTGCGTTGCGTATTGTGCGTGGTGTGTGTGGTGTAGGTATAATTTCATGCGGAATGCGTAATTTAATTCTACAAGGGAATTTTCCCATACATAATGCATCACCATTGTAATTGTAAGTCAAAGTCAAAGTCAACAATCTGTATACCTTCCGGATATACTTTAGACGTTAGCGTTGTTAACTATGTACACCTATCTTCCATTTTTAAGTTCAGGGGAGAGCTACTATATGTAATATATATTTACCTTATGCCAAAGTATCGTAATGAAAGCAACACAACTTAAAGTTATACATAAGAAACTGAAAACTCTTTTTTAACTTGACTATTAGTTCGTACTTACAATGTAAATAGGAAATATTCACGCTAAAGAACAAAACATAACATAAACAAACCAGACTTGGACTGCTCTGAAGTCTGAACCCATAAAGATAATTTGATGTGACTTTGTTTCAGTTTTCTTTCTCTTGTGTCGTAATTTTTGTGTTTAACTTGTGTAAATACATACTTTTACTATTATGAGACTCTTCTTTTTGCCTAGTCTGGGATTACCTTATGGGTACTTTATGTATAATGCATTATGTACATCGCCAGCAAGAACATATTTGACATATCTAATGCGTTAGTGTTAGTTTACATGTAAACTGCAATGTAACAAGGCAATTTCCCTATGCGTAATTGTTGTTTACGTACTCCCTGACAGAATATGTGTCTTTGTCAAAGGATATGAATGGATGTGTCCATATCGGGTGTTTTCCCTGAATATATTACACCAGAGTCACTAGTCAAACACTTACTAACAACAACATGGAATTAAATGTACCTAATAAACAGATGGGACAGGAACATGGAATGTTTTCGGATTTCCTATTTGTAAACATTTTGCCAAAAACGCAAGCAAACTAAGCAAAAACCCGTATATTTTCTAAGATTAAAAACATTTTGAAATCATATATTTTAAATACGTATCATATGATAATTTTATATTCTTATTATTCCTAGATTGTTTGCACGCAGAAATCCTTATTTCCTAATTTCATCAGATCTGTCGTTTTTGAAGTGAGTAAAAAATACTATTCGGTTTAATTTACCCCAATAATTTTTTTACATTGTTTTATATTGCAGAAAATGTAGGTAGTGCATTTCAAAAGCTTACGATCCTTAGAATGTTATTAGATGTTTTGTTATGTCGAATATATTTCCACAAAACGATAAGATTACTAAATTGTCTATCACTATCACTATCACACAATCTTATAATACAAAAGAATTAGGATTAAATTGAGTAAATAGTGTTTTCTCGTAGGTGTAAGCTTGTGAAGGACCACCAAAGATTAAAAGGATAAAAGTCTCGAGAAGCTCCAGCAATTCTCTAACTAATACATTCTCACATATCCTGTGAAATCTCACAGATATGTTAAGCAATATACCTACAGCTATACAAAGCGTACACATATTTGACTAACGAAGCAAAGTAAAGGACAAGGTAAGTAGTAATATAGATATATTTATCTTCCAAATATACTTATACCTACAAATATTTTCCTATATATTATAAATGTTAAGCCTGAGAAATGTGAATTAAGTGTCTTCATTTAATGTTGAGAAAAGAGGTGAAAATGGCGTAGACTGAGTGAGTAAGTGTGTAGATGTAGACAAAGTTTTAGCTTGACTCGCATTCCTCATCTAATTCTATTGTATTCCATCCCAGCAGTCTTTGAAGCTCTTTTATTCAGGCAGAGACAGATATAAACATTATTATCATGTAATAAGTACGTATACTGAAGGCAGGCAGATGTATAATGATCTCGTATGATGATACGGGTATGACATGATTATTTTATATTAGATATTTCTTACACCTTATTATGTAAGGGCTTCTTCTTATGATATTCTGTAATATCAGTATACCTACTACCTACATATCACTTCAAATGAAATGCATGAGTCAACTGAAGTGAACTCTAACTCGGTCCAGTCCATTCCTTTCCAGCCATCTCAAGTCAAGTGCTCTTGGTCTGGATGGATGGATAGTTAAAGTAAGTACCTAGTTATAAAGCTATATTCACTCTACTCATTTTCAGTCTTGACTTGAATTGACTCTCGTATAAATTGAAGGGCCGCTACTATATGTATATGTATACATTATTATAGTATACACATACAGAAAGAAATTCTACAAGTGAGTGAGTGAATGAGTAAGTATGATACACAAGTGAACAATACTCCCTATAGCATTACATCATAAAACATACAGAATAATAACAGCTTTGTGTGGGGGAACTCCGGTTCAGTTCAAGTGGCCTGGCCATACAGGCCTGCCATGGTCTAGCTTCAGTTGGCTTCGTTTCGCCTTGTCAGACTTAAACAGTCTTAAAGAATGAATCTTCTCTAACAACAAAGGGAATCCCAAGCTCATAGGTAACACTTCTGTAATAGTACTATATACTGTAGAATACTATTTGGACTATAAACTGTAAATAGTATAACCTCTTTTTACAACAATAGGTGTAATTGTGTACTAGTAGCTTAATAAAGAGTAAATAATGACTATATATGAAAACGGGCAAACAATTCTTACTACTCACTGGATTCTGATTGTGTGTCAGTTGTGGTGTGTCATATGATAAGTCACAACTTTAGGAAGATTGAAAGAAAGGACTTAATTCGTGGCTACTTCAGAATGAAGAGAGACTTTAAATCCTAAAAGAGTTACCATTTTACTCTTTTCATTCTTCATTTATGTTTTTAGCTATAAAAATTTAGGTAGCCTTTGCTTCTTTAGATATTACAAGATATTTTAAAATAGAACGTAGTATTTAGCATTTAAACTTGCATTGGATATACTATCGTTACTATTCATATCTAAAAACCAACTACACAGTACAAGTTGATATATATTATGCAATTTGTTACAAGATTGAATATTCGTTTTCGTAACTTTCAGCTAATGGAAATTAAATTGTTTTAACATTACCTATGTCTCTATTGAGTTCAATAGTAAATAGTTATGTTTAGTGAACTGGTTAACGTAACTATTTAATAGCGGTGATAATACAGATAGAATAGTGTAGAACAATGATGTATTTAGTAGTAGACAAAATAAATATGAAGAAAAATGTTCCACTAAAGGAAATGCAATATAGGTATCGTACAAGACTTAGACGCAAATCATTAAATAATTCGTAAGTCTAAAAAATGTCGATATGCCTAATTAATTGTAGATTGATAAATATTCATTGACGCCCATGTTAATGTGCATCCTAGTATTGCAAGTTTATGTTATTGTTGTACTTATCAAACTGTAAAAATAAATAGTAGAGATGGCTAGTATTTAAAAGTATTCTATATTATTATATTTTAGTATACAAAAGTATTCTATAATTACTTAAAACATTTCCTATAAAATTCTTTGCGCAAAGATATGCCTAAACTTTTACGCATAATCTAACTAAATAGCTAAATATTTAGTAATGCTTTCTTCCTTCTTGAATTCACATTCAATATATATGGCATTTGTTCTTGTCCAATAGATCTTTTTGCTTATATATCAGTATTTATAGGACACATTTTTATATCATTCTCAATTATAAACCGTCTAATCAGCGTAGTTCAGTAGCTCTTGTGTTTATTTATGTTGAATGAATAGCCAAATAACATACATACTAGTTAATCAATTTACTCAGAATCTCTTTGTTGCGACTACCATGTATTGTGGATACACACTAAAGTAATTTCGTCGCTTTTTTTGTCAATACATTTCTTTCATTTATTACTGGAGATTAGAAAAGCTTAAGCTAAGATATATACTACTTACATAATGCTGTGTACTTTAGTTTACTAGCTTACTCCTAAGAAGTAAGTACAGTACAGGGACACGACTAGATTAGTGTAATAGTAAATAAGTGCGCTTTCTTGCTTACTTACTTCACTCGGAGAAAGATGTCTGTCTCTAAAATCGTGAGTGGTCTAGTCTGATCTGCTCGGGTCCTTAAAAATATTTTTTTGTATATTTTCTTTCTGTCTACAGATGCTTGTATTCATTAAATATAAATAGGTAGCATACATACATATTTATATATAGATTGATACACAGCTACCGAATTGGAGAATAAGAAATAGCAACTTGAACAAAGCATCCCACGAGAAGATTACATATTACATGTTTTATGTATGCAGGTAAGTAGTTACCAACTACATCACATCAAACAATTTACAATTACTATGCTCTGCTCTGGACATCCCACATTCTACACAAAATACACATCCATATCCACATGGGGATACAGATAGAACATATATATTTATTCGTGTACAGGATTCTAAAGTATAAGTGGATGACATTGTTTAGTAGTTATGTATGGTATAACACTAATAGGATCCAGAATAAGAGAGACGAATGTAGAATGGCTTTATCTCTTTAGCTTGGCTTGAATTTTGGATTGACTTAAGTGCACAACACATCGTGGCAGATTCTTTTCAATTGGATGCTCATCTTTTTCTCTTTATTCTTCGCTGTTGGTATATGGATAATACATACAGGAGGATCGAGAGGGTTATGTTAAGTTACTTTACATTACTTTACTCTTTACCATGCAATAACACTATACGTTCAGAATGGATTGGAAAATTACCTACAATTTTTCGGTGGCTGGTTTGGGTTAGGTTTAAGTTCTTCTGTACTATCTGTATAGCCTGTACACTCATTATAATAGTGCAGGTATTATACTAATGTTACAAAGATCTTTTGTGAATTGCTGGAGGTGAAATGAAATTATACCACACCAGACAGAGACAGGAGGAAGAATAGATTTTTATGTATAAATAGCCATTACTTCTTGTGATGTATCACCAGAACCAACAGATCCAGTCCAGTTCAAGCTAGGTTATCATTTAATAGTGTAATCCTACATAGTTATAGCACAAGCAGGCAATATACTACTTACAATATTCAACACACAGAATATAACTGTCATTAAAGTTTATTTAGAATGTACTTTGTATGATATATATATACACTAAGGCATGATTCCTATTTACATGCCCCATACATTAAGCAGACGTTGATGTATTATGAATTTTGAAATATATTACATAATACTACACATAAATGATAAAGCAGCATATATTCAATATCAAAGGGGAAGTATAGTAGGTATAGATTGTTGGCTTAAAATATAATTACGTATATTACAGGTGCTATAGTACATTTGTCGTTGTACATTTATAGATAGATATGGGGATGTGATGTGATGACGGGATAAAAAGTGGAGGCAGATTGAGACTCAATCTCAATTCAATAAAACGGAGGTGGAGTGGATTGGAATTGGAGGTAAGTAAATATAAGTAGCAAAGCAAACCAAAGGAAGAAATGGAAAAGGGATACTACTATAGTAGTCAGAAAATATAACTATAGCACTTTACTTTTGGTTTATATTTCTATTCTACTATTTCTATTACATTCACATTGAATTCAATGAATATAAAAAGTGTAGCTTTAGTTTTTAGACAGAAAGAAAAAGCGAACAACAGGTTGCTTGCTTTGAGTTGACTCATGGAAAAGCAAGAGTGCAGTATTGCCAGCCAAAGCCAATTCAAGCCAGGGTACACGTAAAATTGTGAGTTACCTTCAATTCAACGTAAGAATCTTTACTTTGTGTGCATATTCAATGTTCTATTTCTATATCTGGCTCTAGCTTTTCTTAGATATAGTAGTTTTACTCTTCTTTTCACATGCGTTACTTACCTGTGCATGTTTCACATACTTACGTATACAAATATAATAGCTACATTAAATTATACGAACGTGCAAGTGTAAATTAGGTAAAGTTATAGTTATATGTACTATATTACATTATAATATATTATGTATACAATCTACATGGATGTGGCTTTATTGTATATGTATGCTATACTTTAGAAGGAAGAAGTATTTTCTTATATGCAGTACACTTATTATTTATTCCTATTATGTTATATGCATTATATAAGTATAGTAATGTCATTACGACTCCGTGAAGCTAGACGAAGGTAGTCAAGTCAAGGTTAGACTAAATTGGGCTTGATTTGACTTCCATGGTTTACTTTACTTTAGTTTACAGCACTTGCCAAGCCTTGCCTTCACTTCACTTGTTTTCTATGGATTTCTAACTATAACTTACCTACCTATTTATGTTGGCTATGAATGTGTGTGAGTTTTTTTCGTGTTATTATTATGTTGTGGTGTGCTATCATCTTGTCTTAAATGGAGTTGTGGAAGTTGTGGACTGTACTCTACTGTTTTCCACTGCATCCTTTTCTATTGAGTAGGTATTCCTATTATGTATGTCGTCGTTTCTTCTGCTAGGTACTATTTTAACCTTTTTTATGTTGTAGTTCTAGTGTACATGTTCAGCTAGTTACAGGATGCAGATGTTAATACATTTTTTACTATATATATATTTATGTATGTATTATTATAAGAGATTTCTCTTATTAAAGTTTCACTGTCAACTATATTACCTTTGTATGCTAGTACATACAAAAGGCTAACTAATTTTTTACCATCAAATTATGAATCTGCATAGATTTTTCAAAGGTATAGTAATAATTTTTGGATAGTTATAGTTATGACATTCCATGCTAAACAAACCGCCACTATACTGTAATAGACTAAAGTGAAGGCAGGTGTGTCTATGTAGTAGTAATGTAAAATTTACATAACACATTTATGTATTTTCAATGGTAAGAATAGGAAAAGTTTTTCTTTAAGTACAGCAATAAGGGTTATTATTTTAATGTGACCATTTTTCACTTTTACATACAAATAGGAAATTTTGTTGGAAGTATAACATTCGAATTATCTACAAATGCAATTTACATATAACTTTTAGAAGAAGAGGAAAGGAACTAAACGCTTATTTTTATGTTTAGAAGTATATAAGCTATGATTAATGCCAAAACACTTGTATACAATAAAAATCGAAAGTAAGAGTTTTTGCAGCTGAACTGAATCTATTTTACTGTCCTCTTCCATTGTGTAGTAGTCTGGTGAATGATAGTCATAATGACTCTTCGGGCGGATGGACAGACAACTTGACTTTCGACGAATTTTTCGTGGTCGCTCACAATTGCGCAATGCAATCTTGACTTCGTTCGTGCGTGTCGCATCGTCATGTAATTTCCTTGATATTTTTCGTATCAATTCTTGCTATAGATAATTTTTTGTCAGAAAAGGTGACACGTAATTCTTTGCTGGACACAAATGTTACATATGTGTCTTTGGTAAGCAAAGCAAGCATACATAAAAATACAATATCCTTCTATGCAAAAAAGAACAGCCACTTGTGTAATGTATGTATTAAATACTACAAAAGATTTTAAACAGAGACATTATTTCCCAAACCAAGAAGGTGATCTATTTAAAATGCTTTATCAGTGAATTAGAACATAAGTAGTACACAAGATCAGTTAAAATACCAGCGAAGGCATTTAGACAATTTTTGGCATTTTTTAGAAATCGGTCGTCAAAAGAAATGCGATTTAAATAGTGCAAATCTATTTGCAATTTGCACAATAACAATATTATTCTATTTAGCGCTGCTTACAAATCCATGTTCATATAATTATTATATTTATAATGGATGTACTACAGATATGATGATTCTCTATCCAAAATTATTAATAAAATAGAAATGGAATAATTAAAACGTACATAAACGAGTATACTACACACGCATAATTGAAATACTAGCGAAGGCATATCACTAAGCCTTTAGACAATTTTTGGCATTTTTTAGAAATGGGTTGCCAAAAGTTATGCGATTTAAATAGTGCAAATCTATTTGCATTTTGCACAATAACAATATTATTCTATTTAGCGCTGCTTATAAATCCATGTTCCTATAATTATTATAAACATAGAAGATTTACTACAGATATGGTGGTTTTCTTTCCAAAATAATTAATACAATAGACATGGAATAATTGTATCGTATTTAAACTAGTTTACAGTAGTATGAAGTATGATTATTGCACTCCCATATACAAATCCATATGTATTTGACCAATGCTGTGTTAAACTCATAAAGGAGTTTGATTTGAATTTCTTCAAATTAAAACTGCTTACACTATTACAGTAGAGCAAGATTCCATAGATTTCTTGAGAGTTGTGTTGTCGGGAGGAGGCAGGAAATGCCATTCACTACAGAAGCAAAATCCGTCAGTCAGAGACTCGGTCTTGACAATATGATTTCCTGGCTCGGCTACTTGTAGGATGATATGTTATGTGATGATGTGACTTGATGGCCTTTACTCCCCAACCCTTCATATTTCTACTTCACTTTACTGTGTCCTAGTCCATGCACAATTACACGCCTTTTCTCCCTTCTCCATATCATTATACGATACTAAAGGGTTTACCCTTATATCTCCATATGTTTAAATTATTTCTAACGTTTTCATTACAAAAGAGTTTCCCAAACCTAAACATACTTAGCACATAAATAACTTAAATCCTAATGCAAGCCTTGATTTGTCTTACCGTCCCATTTTCAAAATATATACATTAAATAAAAAATTCATAGTATTTAAACAGATTTACTGATTGTACAATAGTTAGTATAAGCATTTATCTTATTATCACGTAGAAATGCTATCAACTTCACTACTTCTATCGTAAATGCATGTTTGTACTGTTATAAGAGTATTGCTAGAGGTACGCATTAAATAAGTAAGCATAGTTATAATAGTGAATTGTATTATAAACAGAGATAACAGTAAATACATAGGTAGCTTAAGAAAAGCATGCGTTTCATTTAGTTAAGAGTTTAGCTTTGCTGTTATTATTTCATTTACTTTCCTTAAGCTTCACAGTGTGTTTATGTTATCCTCTGCCTTGTGCCTTGCAATATGGATTGGATACACTTGTATTTAGTTGCACAGGATTTCGTTGCCTCCAGTTGTATTCTGTTTGTAGGAGTAGAAAGGAGGTAGAACAGTGTCGAGTATTGTCATTTAGAGTTGGCAAGGCGTGAAATTACCCTTCGCTTGCTAAGTTGCTATCTTGATTTCAATTTCGGGTCTCTCTGTCAAGTTCACGTTCACCTCCACCATTCCTCCTTAGTTATTATTACTAATAAATGCAATCTGATTCTTATTATTCTACAAGCTGCCTTTACTTAAACTGTTCCTAAACTTTCCCTAGTTGTTCTCGATTTGTGTGTTACGCACTAGTAGCACTTGAATTGAAATCCGTGTAATTTTCCAATATAAAACTGCACTGCATCGGAAGTTTTGCTACGCACATTGTAATTTCATAACTAAAGCAATTTAATGCACTTGTGTTAAAATCTCAATGTGTTTCCTGGCCTGGCCTGGCCTGACTTTCCTGGATTCAGTAGTTGTAGTTGTGTTTTTCACACTTATTCCCTTACCAATGCTTATTAGCACTTTTAATTTAATTTCTCCCCTAACCCTAACCCATTATTATTGCACTTTACGCTATCCTAGTAGATTACTGCAACTGAAATTATTTGAAATGCGTTCCTGTGATAGATTCGTATCAAAATCTTGCATGATCATAAAATATGTAGTAACAGTGGCATTCTGTTGGGTAACTGTAAACTGTAAACAGTAAATTTATTTCTAAAAGACGTATATCGCTCTTTAGGTTACGTAAGTCAATTATGTACTAATTACCTCATTTCATTAATGGTTAGGTAAGAATACAGATGCAGATGCACAACGACAAGGTAGTAAACTATAGTAATAGTACAATAGAGAAGGGTCATTATTAAAAAGCTAATTAAATTAATTAATTCTATCTGTAAAGTGCCTACTTCAACTTCTACGAGATAAACATTCCCTTGCCTTCCACAACAAAGTGCATAATACTTTCTCAATACAAATTATATTCGTATTGTAAATTCTGGTTATCAATCTAAGCGTAATGTAAGTAGATACAAACAACATAACACAACTACGGTACACAGATACCTACTTATTTATACAATGAATAAAAGGTGGGATTATATAATTAATGGTTCGTGAAAACCAATTTGTAAGGTCCAATTTCTTATTTGTATTCTTAACTTGATTTGATTCTGTTCTGTGTATCTAATATACATATACATACTTACCTGCAAACATACTAGGAGAATGTTACTACAATCACATCAGGTCAGGTCTCTTTGCTCGTAGCGCAAGCGACTCTATATAGATAACACAATATCGGAACAGCTTAGAAAACAAAAGAAAACTAATGCAACTACACAGTAGTTAAGATACGTACGTGTGTATCTATGTAATAAGTAGAGTCCAGTCCAGTCGAGAGCCTCTAACTTTGCGTGTAGCTTAATATATGTACATATACACACAAACTTTATTAAGTACATAGAGACATCTGTAACATATATATGCTGTAGTCAAATGGGACGTTCCGTGACAATATCAGAATTTTCTAGTCAATCTGGATATCAAAATTGTCATATGCATCTAATATGCATTATGTATCGAACTTTTGACAATTAAAGCGGTTCTACAAGATTTTGGTATACAGAATCTGAATAAAATGGGATTAGGTAACCACGTTTTGTCATTCTAAAAATCACTCATTAAAATTATTATTTTATAAACGTCTGCATTAAGGCAATCGAGAATTTTTTTACTACCAGAATACTTGGTTTTGATCAAGCAGTATTGATATTGCCGGAATACCCAATTTGACTACAACATATAAATACATCTTTAGCATAGGCACTTAAGAGCATCCAAGATATCTTACCTTTTCTTGCTTTACATATTATTTGGATGATAGCTTTATAGGTACCTTCTTTTTAACAAACAAACAGAAGCGTCTTACAGAAGAACAAACACTTAATACAAAAATATATTATGAGAATGCATCGCTACATAAATGGTACACCATGCAACTGCTGCACCTTTTATATACGTAGGGATATATGTACGTATTGCTGTATAGCTACCTACATTATTTAGCTATAGGTATACATAAAACACATAGTGATTCTGATTAGGTATACCGATAAAGTAAAGTAAGTGAAATAAAGTAAAGCAAAGAACAAGTTCAGTTCAGTTCAGTTGTTGAAATAAAGTCAAATGAAAAGGACCAAGACCAAGGTGTACTTGTGTACATTACATATCTTTAGTATAGTGTAATTGTAACAGACGAATAACGAAAGAAGTGAACTGACGGACTGCGACAGAAGAAAACCTGTAGAAAGAGAGCGAAGGAATGATGAATCAGGAGAGCTTAGCTTGGTGAATGTTGCACTCATAAATCAATCCCTCTTCAGCTTCAGAGGATGATAACAAGTTCCTTGCTTTGCTAGTGGGAGCGAGAGGAGTTTTGAAAGCGACGCTGACTTATTACTTACACATCACGTCAATTTTAATCCAAACCAATCCAACCCAATCCTACTACACACACACACAGTATACAGCATACAATAGACTTCTTCTTTCTTTCACTCTACTGTCTACAGTCTACTCTACTGTATTTTCTATTTACTTACTTGTACGTGTACTTGTACTTGTACAGTACATGGATATACATATAAAAGTTACCTAAGTCAGTTAACAATACGTACATAAGTAGAATAATAGATAAATGCTAACAGAACGGTTGTACTTATTACCAGCGAAGCTGGATATGGTTTCGTCCAGTCCGTCTGTCTGTCTGTCTGTCTGGGGGACGATAGAGCCTAC
>JAQFYC010001768.1:0-30834 GCA_034694165.1 Tomocerus mixtus | reverse complement strand
AATAAGTCAATAGTTTCTTGGGTATCCTTTGACATTATGGTATTACCACCCAAAATACGAAAATATCGTAATTTTTCTGAAAATATCCAATTATAAAACTGCGATTGAATTTTTTAGCCAATTAGTCTTATTCCCTAGGACATGGTAGGTATCTCTTTTTCTTTAACTATTCCATCACATCGCATCACATCACATTAGTTTAGTTAGCGTAAGCATAAGATAAGACGTAGAGTACACAGTACACACACAACAGAACGCAAGGCAACAGAACTTAGAACACACATCGGCCAAAAGCCGAAGGAACGAACCTGTCAATCAACCCAGCCCAAGTAATGAGCCCCACCAAAGGAAAAGCAGACAAAACAACCTCTTCTTCTAATAAGTAAGTAAGTGCAGATACTTCAAAGTCAAACTAACTAAACCAAACCAAATGATACCAGAGACTTCACTCCACTTCCATTCCACTGTTAGCTAAAGCTACAATATTTTAACAAGCTCTATAACTAAATAATTGCAAGTGTACATTCTACTTACTTATACTTATAATACAGTTACCTAGTTCATTATACATACATATTATTACCTCTATGTACATTTCATTACATTTTACATGCGATGTGACATCATGTTTCTTCCTCTCTACCTAATACATACATACAAACACCACACCACATCATATCTGATATGGAAACAGTTAAAATAGTCATCCTTACTAATACATACTCCAGATATCTCCAACTGATACGATTTCTGTGTTTATTTATTTGAAGTACATACAAAATACACCGCAAATCTCTACGCAGATGATATTGTACTACTGTACGTACCATATACACTAGTTATCCTATTAACTTATTATACGCGGACGATATACCAATACAAGTCTAGTTATGTAAATGCTATGAAAATAGTTAACTATTTGTATATCTACATCTACTACTTATTTACATACGTAATAACTATAACTGAGCTTATTAGTGTCATGTCAGTTGCATGTAGATTGTAGTTATAGAAATAAGGATGTCACATCAGGACACAATTTATTTACAACTAATATTATAAGACAGAAAAGTCAAGTCAAACTGAACTGAAAAGTAAACGAAAGGAAACTAACAACTAACTGGTCTGTTATACTTATGTACTTACGTATGTATGTTTCTGGTTCTTCTCCTGCATTGCATGGTCCTTATTAAAATAAAGTTACTTTGAGAGGAGAGAGTCTACTTAATTGCCTCCGACAAACTTTACTTATGTATACCATCCCTTTTGCTTTTATACTTTTATACTTTGCCCTTTCTTAATGATACCGATATATCCATCCCTCTTATTACTGAACTCTTGTGTATACATTTGCTTTACTTACTTAAACTATATTTATTTATTAGACAGAGAGAGAGAGAGAGGAGAGGACAGTTCTAACAATCCCAGTAGTTCCTCTAGTTCTGTGACAACAATCTCTAAGGGACGGCAATTTACAAATACATTACCTACTACCTACACAATGGTTAGTAGGTATTCCTAATGCAACTAACTACCTATACTTTACAATAACTATAACAAGAATCAATATAATAAGCTATGTACATATTTACTAGGAAAAACACATACAAAATGATAACTCCGTCGTTGTCGTTGTCGTTCCGAAACGTTCTCATTCTTTTGTAAACCAGGACCAGGTATCAAATTTCTTGTTATACATAATACATACTAAAACATTCTCTATAGACAAATTCCTCTAATTTTACAGAGTATACAGTATACAAATCTCATAATGATAGAAATCGAACGTAATGATAATACGAAGAGACAACTTGAAGCACCCATAAGATAAGTTGAGGCAGTATTGCACATACCTTATTGCCTAGTAGTATTTATTTACTTTTCGAAGCTTTTATTGTAATATAACTTAACTTAAGTATATTATACACTTAAAGTAATTGTACAAGAATTACATACTTACTTTAATACTAATAACTAATCATATAAGTAAAGGTACCTTAAGTAAGTACCTATACCTAGCAACTATAACTTACTTAATATAATAGGAAATGACATACCTGACCTGAGTAAGCATTCTGACTCACTTAGCTTGGTTTTGGATTTGGCGTTGACTCAGAATATTGTTATACAGTTCATTCTGTGTGTAAGGATTCCGTTATTAAGGGATAACTCTATATGAAACGAATTTTATGTTTGCTTACGTGTAAAAGGCTAGCATTGGATCAAAAAATGAAAATGGATATAAGGGATTCTTCCAAAAGTAATGAATGGACCAGATTTTCGCTAGTTTTTAGATTGAGAGAAACATTTAGGGAATTCTGCACTTATTTAACAACAATTTACAACATTTTTTCCAAGCCTGTGAATATGGACATAATTTTATTGAATAGTAAATTGTATAAGGACTGTAAAAAAGTATAGAGAATTAATATTAATTTAATTTAATTTTAATTAAATTTATTTATCAACAATTTAATATTGATCTATATCTTAAAGGGTATAAGGAATTTTCCTATATGGAAGGAGTATTGCAAACACCACACCAAAATTTCTCAAACGCAGAATGCACCACATAATGTACTCAGGCTATGTAATAAATATTTGTAAAGAGCAGGTAAGTATATAAACTAAAGTTTAACCTAAGTAACTAAATTGCCTAATTCTCTACAAGTACTCTTGTTAAAGTATCTATAAGAATAAGTTTATATTATGTTAGTAATATAGTTGATTGCCATAACTAAACATATTATTAAGTATTATTAGAGAGAAGGAAGAGGACTTGTTACTTGGAAGAGGAGAGGAGAATGAAATAAATGAGTTGACAAGGTCTTAGCCTAACCTGGCTAATTGGATGTGTCCATTATATCCACCTGTACACATTACACATACAACACAACACAACTACTTACATGTTCCTAATGTAATGTAACAACAACAACAAAACTAAACGAGTCCGTCACATTTCATCGGGAATGACTCGCTTAACTTACTCATTCTATTTCCTCACTCACGTCTATCTCTACACTCTACATATACTTACTATTTATATTAGTATTATAGTTAGTATACTATCCTTTCTTACAATCAAGCATGGTTCAGTTCACTCACTTAACTTAGCTCATGGAAATGGCAACGACAACTATTATTTAGTTCTATCAAAATCAAATGAACTGTACTGACCTCTCGCTAGTTAAAGTCTTCAGCTTTTAATACTATTGTAGAGTACAATCACAATCAGCCTTCTTCTTACTTATTATGTGAATGTATAAAAAGTACAGTGCAGTGGTCTGGTGATAATACTAAATGCGTGATGTCCTTTGTCATTTTAATTGCATACTTATTCCTCATTCAGAAATTGTATATACTAATTATAGAAATATTAGTGCGCATAAATTAGGTATAAATTTTCTATTATTTTTCTTGAGGTATACCGAAATTATAAATAAGAAAAATTCAAATACAGATATGCTTACACGTAAAACAATGCACAGTATGATAACTGAGTATATAGAGGTATGTCCAGTATTATTCTTTGGATATTGTAGGTTGTTGTATGTTAATGTAAGAAAGAAAGGTATTAGGAATAAAACAAGCCGCCCTGACAATAATTTAGAATGGGATTGACTTGACAGTAATAAAAGCCTCTAAATTAAGCCTAATTAAAGGAACGGACATTCAAAGCACATAATGGCTAATCCAGTTTAACATAATGGCCCTGCTTGGTCTTTGTGCACTTTGCATGATGAGAATGAGAGGGCTTAGCTTGCTTATTCCTATCTATTACATAGGTACCTCCATATCCATATAGCAAAAGTATTCTTATAATCTTATAGAAATATAAATATCCACAAAATACTTAACCCTACATTGCTATGCTATCTGTACCTATATAAGTATTTGTAGTTAGTTTATATTTATAATTACTGATAGCTCAGCTCAAAATATGTATACGGACCTCCACAAACTAACTGCGACAAGTTGATACATAAAATGATATGACAAACACAAACTCTTCACTATTTACCTTCGAATTACATACACTATATACAATATCTTTACCATAGGATAGGTAACAACTTTAAACTGAACATTGAACATTGAAAATTCAAGCAACTGTCATCTTACAACAAAAAGAAATAAAAAGACGGACGTGACATGAGAAACACACTACTCGGTTCAATTACACCATTTGCATTCTTATGTATTATAATTGGCCCTACATAGTACATAAGTCAAAAAATTATAAATGTAATGAATTGAATGATTGTAATATGATGAGAAACAATCAATAAATAAATACCTACTACTACTACTACTACTACTCGGTTCAATTACTCCAATAATAAAGCTACCTCACCTACTTATATGTAATAAATAATAAATGCTTCTTTATTTAGGTACTAAACTAAGGTCCTCACTAAGTCTATTACTTATTTATGTTTTATACACCATACCATGGCATATCACGTAGTAAATTAATATCTATTTCTTGTCTATGTACATTGCATGTAAATAATAGAAATACATGTAGGTATGTTTACTTTATTAAATACGAGAGACTCCTACAATAACAAGGTATGTATTAACATAACCTCCTCTCCTATGAATTTTTAATTAGAATGTTCTGTTCAGTGCTAAACTAACATAAGTATTAAATCCATACACAGTATCGTGTAGGTATACTACACAGAAGAAACTTGTGGTAATTCTGTTACAGTTATTATTTGTAGGAACCAAACCACTATATCATAAAGGTAATATATAATAAATAGTATTGTAAGTAATGCAATGCAAACCATATGATGGCTATGGCTTCATTAAGATAACTAACATAAGTACACACGTATCACATACATATTGCATTCCGTAACATAAATGTAGAAATAGAAATAATTGAGTTGAGAAGGGCAAGGCAAACGTAATAGTATTATACAAATTCATATGTACATGCATGCAAGGGAGTAATAAGTCTGTTAAATAAGAGCAAGTTGTATAATAAATGTAGGGAAAAGTCAAGCCGTCCATTTTATTAGGTTATCTGCCCTTATTTATCTCATGTTTTAATTTGATGATGATGTCTCTCTTCTTTTCTTCATTGGTGGACGTGGGGTATCTTACATATATCTTAGAGAAATATTTGTTTAAACAACTCGACCTCAGGTAAGTATAGCTAAAACCAACTTATAAGGATATCAGAAATGACGCTGTAAGCAACTTAAGAGTGAGAAACGAAATGTCAATTAAATATTTAGGTATACAATGGGTAAGTAAAGTTTTTTTCTAATTTTTACTGCAGCGACTAAAACTAACTTAGAAATGACTGCCCCTTTCAGGGGGCCTTCCGAGAAATAAACTGCAAATTTTTCCTCAGTGAAGAAGGTGTTTAACTATTCAAAATTTAAATTACATCGTGCATTTACTTATTTTGGTTTAATGGATGATAATTAAAGCTCCAAGTAATTATTAACAGTTGAATTGCAGAGAGTCACAGTGGAAATAATTAAAATAGGTTACGTTACCGTAGTATAGAGCAAATGGACAAGATATCGTACCTGAAACACAAAAAAAACATAATATTATTAGTTAGGTATTTCAAAATAGTTTAATTAATTTGGTGCCCGAGTGTCTATTATACGGTCCTGATGCAATAATCGACTTAGTCGAGCATATTTTATTAAAGAAACTTAAGAGTAGGAAACGGGTATATTAAATGTATCATTGCATTAGATTGCATTTACACTAAAGGAGTAGGGAGATACTTAATATAAGTTAATCAAAAGCCCCGAGTTGTCTTGTGACTGTGACATGACAGCCCAACAAGAAAACTTACTTATTTACTCACACAATTAAAACCATGCAAAACTGTGGAGATAATCCAATCCCTCTTCTTCGTGACGTGATGCGATGCAATGTGATAATAGCAATAGCAGGTTACTAAACTAACAGAACTCTCTTTTCTTATAATCCTTAACTAACAAAAGCTACATTCTACATTTATAGCTTATTGTTAGCTCTTACTGTAGTATAAATACCTGGTTTTGCAAACTACTGATACTATTATATAGAGGAATACATGATAGTTATTGTTATACAATAGGTACCTACTTATTTACTACAATGCAATATAAGTGCAATGCATGGACAAAGATAAGATAAAATATTTCAATCCAAATCCAACCTTAAATGCAATAGTAATGCTAGCAAGTACATAAATACGTTATGCTGCACCTACTTATTTATAACGTAACTGACTTGACTTGACTATGACTTTGACTTTTATAACTTGAAAGCCTCAATTAGCTCTTCTGTTCTGCAAAATACAAAAACTGCCATTCCCATTCCATTCTCTTAAGTAGCAAACTAACTGCAATTAGCAAACTTTAGCATTTGTATTGTAGCTTTAGCTTTAGATCCTTAATAGGTTCCCTCACATAATTTGCATCCTACACATGTTATAAATAAATCCAGTACATTATTCTGCTGTCCTATCATTTCAATTCTCAATTCTGAATGCAAATTATTAAGGATTAACATCTCTCACTCACTGTCTTCTCTTTCCTTCACTTAGTTCCACTTCGCTGGAAATAAATAATGAATCGCGTCAAAAAAACTAATGCGAGAGGAATATATACATTCTGCAAGCATGCAAAATCTATATGCATCTACACGTACTTATATTCATACTGTATAATAATATTCCCATTATACAAATCCATGTTAAGTATAACATGTGCTATAACTTGCTTTCATTAAATTAGATTTCTATGTATTGCATATTGCAACTTATAAAAGAAAGAACGTTACAAAACTTGAGTTACATTACATAACTACACCTTTTTTGAATAGGGATTTATTATTACGTATTATTCACATCATAACAAGAAAGAACTAACAAGCCGCATTAACGTTATACAATTACTCGTACCTAGCAGTCCTTATCTCCGTTTAACTTTGACTTTTTAGTAATAGACACTTTGCAACTTTACTTTGATTTGATTTGTACGTGGTCTCATTATTCCCTTCATTAAGGTCAAACAAAATACAAATAGATAAATAAATGTGTTTATAATTAACATCACAGATCACAGTCACGGTTTATTTATATTAGTATTTGTAGCATTAGGGATTTATTTCCTGTCTTTTGCAGATTTAAATTAATGAAGGGATTTGGATTAGGTAGGTATTACTATGCAGAACAAAATCACTTTAGTAAATCATGTTTATGTAATTCAAATGCAATCCAATAACTAATAAATACTAAAGGATCCCATCCCCATCCCATTTCAATATTCAATCTCATCTCACAGCACAAACTAATTTTTATCTTTAGCTTCTGCCCAGTCCAGTCTGGTCTAAATAGTTCTGGTTTGATCTTTGAGTCTTTGAGTGAGTAACTGACATGACTTTGGCTTTTGTTCATCTAACTACAGATACGTGAGTGAACTCAACTTTATTTCATTACTGGGCTAGGTATAAATATTATATCGATTGTGCTATTGTTGCATTACACTTTTATAATACCTTCCTTATAACTTACAAATGTTATTAAGTGGTTGAGAAACTGTTTTATAAGAATTTTGTGTCTGTCTCTCTGTCTATCCCTCTGGATTCTGGATACTGTAAGTTTTTACAAAATTGACCGACTCCAGTGAGATTTAGTACACATCCTTTATGGGTAAGGATAATAAAGGTTTAATTCACTAATGGACTAAATCGGTTCCACCCCCGCGGAGTTATCACCCGCGGATTTATTGTCCACCTAATTTTTATCCAATAGCAAATTGAATATCACTGGAAAGATAATATCGGGAATATAACTATAAATCTTAATTTACCCCAGACATGGGGAAATCCAAGATTTCATGAGAATTCGATACTAAATACCTCTAATATGCCATTTAAACCATTGTCAGCAATAAAACTGATTTAGTAGTGACACTATCTAGTTCAACCACATGGTTACATCCGTTTTGCAATGGTTTATTTTACTCGTCTAACGTCTATAGGTAAAACTTGATCCTCTTATTTATTTTACTCCCTACCTGGCCTGGCCTGACGATTAGAAAGATAATTTTAACCTATCTATATCTATTACATTACATAGGCAAGCAAATTAGTACATTACATAGTAACGAGATCATTGTATAATCTATGTATAAGAATAGCATTATATGTATGTGCTAAAAGTCACATATAAACCTTCTATTTCTATTCATTGCTAAAGCTAAAGGAAGGAAAACACTAAAGGAGTCAATAATTCTATAAAGAAAATTCAATCTACATCAATGCATAAGTATGTACGTATATAAGTTTGCAATTCTGCCGGAGTGTAGTAAACTTTGCTAATTCTATGCATAAACTTAATGAAATTTCATTTGATTGCAAAATTACAATAGGATCCAGTCAACATGAACAAGAAAACTAATTGAAAGTTATGAATTATTGGCAATTTTCAGATTATATTACCGATAAGGCCCTTGCTAATGTAATTGCATTCATAATCATAATGTGCTTTGACTACTGGAATATCTTCACACACAAAAATTTACATAACCCTACGTAAGGCAGACAGCATATCTTTTAACATAATTCCATTACAATACTTACATACCTCTATAGTCTAGGTAATCAGTTTGTAAATAAGAATACTATTATTATTACCTAAGGAAGGCATATATACTATATGTAGTAAGGTACCTAAGCAATTACCTTACAGCACACCAAGCCACACCAGGCGAGATATTTGCAATTACATTGAGGCACGTAGTGCTACTGCTCATTTTCAATTAAAAACAAAGCAAAAGCCGTTGTTTCCATTCCACTCTGTTTTTCTTGCTTTAATACGCTTTATCTGTAGGTATTTCAGGCTGAGCAAGAATTAGCGAATTAAGAATAAGAATGAGTACAAAAGATTAATAAGCTTCTATTTTCTAAAGTCGCATTTGTAATAATAATTACACAGAAATATTAATCTAACTATGTACTTACGTATACATCGTACATATTACATACTTACATGCTTATTAGTACCATACATTTTATTCCGGTATACGGTAGCTTATTATTATTCTGTGTCAGTGCTATAATACTGAAGGAAGAATAGATAAAATATAATTAGCTACCTATTATTACGCACATACTGTACTAAGGAGATAAAAACGAATAATTAAAATAACAAAACAACATCATTAACCAATAAGCCTTTATTTAATCCTGTTCTATCCTACATTCTTATCCCTGCATAATACAAACTTATTTGTACATAAAAATGTTAATCAACTAACGAGTGTTATAATGTTTGCTAAATTGCTTATTTCCAGGGTTGACAAGTGGGAATTCCCATTTCCCTATTTTCTACACCCCGACGAACGGGAAAAATGGGAATAGTGAGAGAAAATTTTCTTTTGAAAAAGAACACACAAAAATTATTAATCTACTTCGATTTTTATGAGTATTTCTATATATACAAATAATTGCTTGTTGTTTATATATAAATATGAATGATAAAAAGGATCACTAATATAAATTGAAATTTCAGTAGCTGCGTACAAATAAAATAATATAGTAGCATAAGCATTCAGAGTCCTAATGTTAGGATGTCCTAAAGTACAAAAAATGCAATTTTACATTGAGGTACGTAGCGCAGTGTATTTATTTTGACGCAAGATGCCAATTTTTCCCATTATTCCCTGGTGGGAAGAGGAAAAAAACAAAAAATGGATAAAATCGAACCCTGACTATTTCCTATAGCAAAATTTTGCTATATTTTCCTAGATACATTTTTATAAGTAGAATATTTCAAGCAGAAGCAATAGCAATATTTCATGTATTTATTAAGGATAATATGATAGACAAGTCATAGACAGGACAAGAGAGCCATAAACTTTGAAATTACAAATTAAATTTCAAGGAGGCATAACTTTAGTGATATTGATAGCTTTATGGATAAAAAAAGTGCAACAGAGCTCATAATATAGAGTGCAAGGTAATCAAATAATCAAATCACATCCCATCATCATACATATTAAATCTTATCCTCTCTGTATCTATTTTTCATTTCAATTTCTCTAATCTAATGAATATAATTCGCAAGAAGCCATAACATATTAACTAACCTATCTCTAAAGTAGCTACTACATACCTCCTGCCTAGTCTATAATCAAATACCTAACTAATCAATTAATGCAGCATTCACTACAGGTAATACATTAAGTATTAAAATCCCTATAATACGGTGCCTATACAACATCTATAAAACAATTTTGTATAGAAATAACTCAAATATAGTTATAATACTCATAAGAAGTGTAAGAAATAAAAATTGATTGCTATTACTATTGGCTATTCTAAATCTTTAGCCTTAACCGCTTATATTGTAGTAATAATAATTTTCTTATACACATACAATATACAATACAATACACAAACAATTTCAGATCCTATACATAATGTATTAAGAAAGATGAAGAGAGGAATAGCTTATAGAGAGTCCAATAGTCCAATCCAATCCAATCCAATCCACTCAATCCAATCACCAGAACCCGTTTATCTGTCAAACTTAATTAGATTTAGTTACTTACCTTATCTATGCATATTAATTGATTAATTTTCCGTTTTTACGCAGCAGTGCTCTGCCCTGCACTAAAACTAAAATGCTCTGCACTCAACTGGAATGGAATTGCGTTCCCCTATAACTTATTACTTATTGCGCATATCTTCCTTCACCCAAGCTAATTAACTTTTATGAATCACCTGCCTTAATTTGATGATCTGACTTGACTTTGAGACTTTGACTCTCCATTCTATATTCATAATGGATATAGTCATTTACCGCACTTAATTTCTTTTCTTAATTTAAATTTTTCTAAAATACATTGCATATACCTACGAGTCTACGAGATAGGTACCAGCATCGTTTATCGTTTCAGTTTGGTAAATAGTAAAAAACTAATCAAATCTGGTTGGTTTTGGGTTTGGTTCTGATACATTAGTTAATGTGCTTAATTACGTACAGGTGTGCAATTGCAATAAGAAAAATCAGAAAGCAATTCTACATTTTTATATTTTAAAATTATATCTGTACAATGTCTAAAAGCTATTAACCAATCATCAGATTTTAACAATAAGGGAGTTAAGGATGAAAACTCATTTAAGGAGGACCTTTATGACGGGCCTGGACATACATTGATATAAATATTTTATGTTTATTGCTTATTATGTATAAGGATTAGTTAAACAATGCAAAAGCAAAGTAAACGAACTCGGAAAGTCGGAAAATAACGTATAGGTAATTGGACCGAAGGAAATCCAATCTTAACAATACATAAGTGAACCCATGCTATGCCTTGTAGGAAAAGCAAACGGATTCATTTTTCTTTTGTAAAATCGGAAAATCTGAATGAGCAAACTAACGAGCTCCCTTTCTTATTTGTTTTCTTTTTAGTGACATGAGTATCATATTTATTAAGGTAAGTTTCAGCCCAGTACGGTAGGAACGGCCGGGTCACTAAATAGGAGGCAACTAATGTACAAACATTTCACTCAAATAGCATAAAGTGCCCCTTTGTAAATATTAGAATTGAAATTCTGCCTATATAAGTATACTCTTACAGAAGTGGCCTGACCTGATGTGACCTATATAAACATCGTATCCAAACTAAAGAACTTTATGGAACTTACACAATTTCTTGAACAAAATCCTTAACTAAATACGAAAAGGTTCCACCTGCCCCTTTGTCTGTAAATACATAAGTACAAATAATATAACCCCTAAATTCCTTTTATTATTAGTCTTTCATTTTTCTTGACCTGTCTTGTCTTGTCTTTGTCTACTCATCCTATAATACTAATACAAATACAGTACAGGTAGGAAAGCTAAAGGTATGTATGTTTGTACCTCTACAAATTATCCATATACATATTTCACAGAGCCTTATCCGTCACCATCACTTTTCCTATTCATTCTATCACCTTTAATAAATAAGGACAGGACAAGTAAATGAAAGGAAATACAGTGCACTAAACTAAGGTTAAGCTAAACTCCTGCTCTGGTTGTAAGTTGTAACTCTATCGCTAACAAATTCCAATCTTTCGGTTAACTAGCATTTATATAAGGTTTAGCCTTTAGCTTGTGAATTGCCGCCGTCTTTAAACCAAACCATAACCATGGAACAGAGCAGAAGAACATAATCTCTAATTTGATCTCCCTAACTTTTATAGTCAACCTCAACTGGACAACACCGAAAATACCGAAATAATAAACACTATTCACTATACATACACAAGTTTCCCTTCTTAAGCAAAGTAAAAGTACAGAAATACATATACGTATCCCTATAGCAAATTTATTAAGGTAGGGTTGCCGTTGCCATATTTTTACTACCTTACTGTTATTAGTATGTATGTAGAAATGCAATATTACGTGTGTCAACTTTAGTTTCCGTTGTGTACAGTGTACATACACTCTAATGTAGTATCGTGGGTTTAGCAAACACAATATTCAAAGTCAGTAGTCAGAGTTGGACTCTATAGCTGTAGCATGTGATTATTATTACACTTTAAAGTGTTGCCAACCAACTAAGCATTTATTTGACTAAATAAAATGTTAATGTGGGGAAAACGTACAAACAGTACAGCTCAACACGACATGGCACAGAGAATACTAAAATGTAACGTAGCTAAAGTAAAAGTACATACATACAACTGCTACTGTAAACTACATACACATTTATGCATTATGATTGTGTATATAGGTGCACTGAATTAATAACATAGGACATAATACCTAATTGTAGGCTGTAGCCCATACATAATAAAATTTTATAAGCATTATTATAGTTGTAGAAGGTACAAGTGCATGATTTTCCTTTAACTTACTTATGTACATGCAAGCACAAGCATACTAAACCTTTACTTATGTACTTTTACTTATCCATATAAATTATATAGGGATATAATATTACTTATAGTAGTAGATAATAATACTGTAGCTTATTGTAAGTAAGGTGGCATTGTGTGTAGTAGGTTGAGTTTGACTTGAATCCGTCATGTCATGTCATGTCACGTCACCTTGCCATGCCTGGCTTGGCCTGGCTTGGTTAGCCTGCTGAGCTGAACTCGCCTCACGAAACGCTTCGTTTCCCTTATGATTTCGTGTCCAAACTAAACTACTGCAACTGAATCACCTTAAACTACACAATTGTATAACTTCTGGATCCAGATTTAGTATTTCAACTTCCACTCTTCTGCAATTCTACTCTACTACTATTGTAAATTGTACCTAGTATATATATAACCCGTCTAAAGGTGACTAACATAATAAAAATCAAATGCCACGAACAAGCTAAATAACACACATAAACATCAACGCTAAACTATAATAGTTCTAGGGAAGAGGGTCTCTCGCAGTATTTGACTACATAAAGGTGTACTGTACTGCATACTTCATATATGTTACCGGGAATGTAATGCTATTACTCTAAGCTAAGGCATTATCCAAAATTTCGTTTTACAATTTGGAGAAATGCATTTTTCATTTTTCGGATTTCGAAAAGAAAATTTTTAAAAAGAGAGAAAGTTGCAATATTATCATTTACATTTTTTAAGAATACGTCTTATTGTTTAGAGACATTCCCGGAAATTTCTTTAACGCTTAAAGTACAAATGTAATGCCATATTTACTGTAAACCCGGTAACTTTTAGTGTATAAAGATTAGACTTAGTCCGCCACACTGCTACTTATCAATACAATAAATTAGGAGACGGAAGGAAGTGGAACGCGTAATAAAGTCACTCGGCTCACTCACTCACTTCAATGTTCAATCCACTTTATTCTATCAAATCAACTCTTAACAAAACATATCACAGCTTTTTACTCTACCTTAACTTATTAACTGCCTCATGGCATTGGCACTTTCATAAAACTCATTGCTTATGTATAAATCTATTGACAAATTAAAGGTAGGTGCATTTCGTATACTTAAATAAAATATTTTGCCATTTTTACCAATACAGAAATACATTACCTATTTGTACCTTCCAATGTTATTGTTACACCTTACCTTCAATATTCTTCATATCCTCACATAAATAAAATACATACTTTACTTGTACTGTACACTATACTACTATAAAGCAATAAACAAGATTTGGTTTTGGTGTTATTACATAAAGCTCCAATAAAAAGAAATACAATACAATAGTGGCAGATATCACACTTTTCCTATTGAATTGTACTGTAAGTACACAATATTTTTATTGCTACCTTTCCTTTGCCCTTTTGCACTTTAGCAATAACATTCCATTGCATAAACCAAACGTTAAACAGAGCATTAAAGACACATTCATCTATATCCTTCATTCAGTCATTAAAATTATCCAGGGCAGTTTTGTTCTATCTACCTGTGTATACTTATGTATGTAAAATGTCGTTAAGCTTTTCTGTGAATATATTTTCCTCATTAATTCAAACCAAACGATATTATGGAAGCAATCTGTCAGGACAGGATATAAATACATGTACCTACGCACGTAAATTGGATTACACTTTAGACTGAACTGAAAGTTTATTAAATGTGGGGAACTCAGTCAGTCAGTCACTCGCAGAGTTATAATAAATAAAATACGTTTGGCAAAAGAAAAGCGAAAAAATCAGAAGGGGGAATTAAATCCTTATGTTATCTATAGCATGGCAGGACGTATTGCATGGTAATTCCAGTTAGTTTCCATTTACAAAGCTTAAGCTTTAATAGCTTTTCCTTATTACATTGTATTGTAAATAACATCTACCTATATAATATATAGTGTTACGCATTACGCGTATATAAAGTAAATTTAGTAAATAGGTACCTAGTACCAGTACCTACTACTACCTTCAGATAAAATTTTGGCTTAATACAGTTCATTCCGCGTAGAAATATTCAGTATAAAGAAATTTCCCTATAGGGGACGAATTTTAAAGCCACTGTTTGGTTTACACATCAAAAGTAACTAAAAAGTAACTAAAATAGCTAAAAATAAACGAAAACCGAACAGAGATACAAGAAAATCTCAAAAAATTACAACGATCGCCCAATAAAGCAGATTTTTAACGAATTTTCAGTCTGAAAGATGCTTGTAAGGAATTTTCCACCAATTTAACAAACATTTACAATATTTTTGCAAAGCCTGTTAATGTGAACTTAATATTATTGAATAGTAAATAGGAAAGTGCATAAGACATTCCTCCATACATAAGGATTTCCCTAAGATTCCTTTTACAGTGAATGTACTGTACTATCTACCTATATTACTCTATATTAAGGCTAAGTACTTAACAAATGTGTTAAACTTAAGCTTAAACAACTCCACCGCCTATTTATTCGATTCTATTAGCTAAATGGAAGTGAGCAGGGCAGGAACAGATGCTTTCTATAATATGTAGAAATATAAAATGATCAGCTAAGGGATATTATTTGTGCATATAACAATAGGAACACTAAAGGGAAGGTGTTTTGTTTATGGAAATGGAAATGGGCAAGAAAAGACAGGACATGCACATAAGCACGTTTACGTAGCTGTAGCTGTAGCCTGTATCTCTATCACCGGATGTTCCATCTAATACTCAACTAAAGTCCCTCATTTAGTATACAGGTAATATCCTTAATGTATTTTCAAGCCTCTCGTTCTCTGTTGGATAACGAAGCACTACTTTTGATTAGCTTTAGGTATATTACAATATTATAAGTGTAAGTAAGTACATAAGCAAGCCAGGAATGGCTAAAGCATAAATATTACTCACTTACGTATGTAGTGCATTTTCCTTCCAAGTTCTAATACATAAATACAGTGTACCTACCTACATAATATGCAAATGTCAAAATGTCATGTAATAGAATAGAAAAGAATTAAATTAAATATAACATACATGCATATTGTATACAAGTGTAAGCTGCAGACTAAGTTTCTGGTGCAATTACAATAATTGCATACACATCAAAAATATTATAATATCCTAAAGACTAAAGTATATTACAATAAATCAGGCCACACTTTAAAATATTATTTTTTAGGCATACACAATTTAGTAATGCAATAAAGCACTAAACTAACTACTAATTTAATTTAAAAGCATCCATATACATACAATACTTAGATACCTATTTAAATTACGAAGCTAAACAATCAATAAAGTCAAGAGCAGCTCTTTTCTATTTTAACAATTGTAAACTAATACTTTTTTCTTTTGAGTAATACAATGCAAATGTAATTCCTATGAGTCATCTACAATCTACAGAAGCTAGACAATCGCTCGTGAAAGTACAGATACCTACGTGTAAGTAAGTGTAAGTGTAAGTAAATGGAGTAAGCAAAATGGATTGTATTTGTAGTGGATGAAAAAGTTCAACTCAAACTCAACCTTCCTAACAATAGCTAAAATAAAAAATAAATCGATATGACATGAGATACATTATATGTGAGTATGAGAGTGCAGGACACGACAAGCAGACAGAATAGAAATGGAGATACAAGATACATTTCGAAAATTGCTCTCGAGTGCTTGACACTTGGCCTGGCCTGGGCTGGCCAGGCTTGCTTTGGCAAGATGTGGTATGGTATAGCATGAAATACCATTAAATTGTGATAGATAAATACATTAGGCAGATATATAAGATATATATAGTAGGTACATACTGTACTGTAGACATCTATATGAATTTACACGCTAATTATACTTGTACAGATATATAAACGAATTATACGTATGTACTAATTTATTTAGCATTTCAAAAAAATTATTTAACTTATTGACATATTTGTAGATACTAGGTGCACGAGTACTTATCAGTTATTAGGCAAAATACTTGTTTATTTCAAATACTGTATTAATTTAAAATAAGGAAACAATAAAAGTTGTTGTACCATTGTACCATGGCCATGGTTGCATCACAGATATGATCTTATATAGGAAATGTAATTTTGTATTTGCCAACTTGACATTTCTAAGAACGTAGTAAAACTGTAAATGGAGTAAACAATGGAAGATGATTCAGTTGCACTTAGAAATAATGCACATTATGTAAGTGGACTATTTTCTGTAGAAAAGGCCAAATGGAATGGTACTTTACTATTTGTACGTACGTATGAAGAAATATATTACAGATTCGAGATGTAAAAGTAGTAATAGGAATAACACTTTTTTTAGTATTGTGTTGTCCTTTCTGTAAGCATCCGTTGCAGAAAAACAATTGCCAAAACATTTTTTACAGGAAGGTCAACTTGTGTCCTTTATTTGTGCAGGTAAAGTAATTTTATTCCAAGACGATGTACCCATATACCAAGCTACTTTTATTTTATTTAACTATATAAATGCGTAATACATTTTTTAATGCTTAGCTTAATAGAAAAAAGCTTAAATTCTATATTCACTTTTATCCTAACTTCACGATCGAATAACAAAAATAATCATTTAATATTAAATACCTACTGCATAACGTAGCAGATGGAGTTTTCAAATCATCGACAATTATTTACTAAAATGTCCCACCACCCACCACATGTACTAATATTGGGATCCGAAGCATTATTATCTACAATCAAATGGTAGATGGTACATAGCTTAACAGTGAGGTACTTATGTATACTGTGTACCTTAATTGTAATTCGATCCGAAAATCAAGAGCCCGTGAGAAAGAATATGTGAAATTTAATTCTTTTTTTGCTTGAGCATTGCGTTGGGTTTACACTGAAGTGAAGTCAAGTGAAATGAAGTGAAGGTGAAGGCTAAAATCTCACAGCTATTATTTTCCCCTGTAGAACTACAAGTACGTATTGTTAATACATAAGTAATTGTACTTACATACTATACATACCTATGGGCATGTGAATCATATTAGTAGAATCATCATCTTATAAGTACTAGTAGAATGAGTCCAACTTTTTCATTTTCATTTCATAACGAATGAGAAATTCAATGCCCAATCATAGCGCAACGTCACATCTCTGACTCTCGTACTTTTATACACTGACAGGTAAACTTGTTCTACAGTGTAAAATGATCTTTAAAAAATTACTGGCATACAGATATATGGACCATGTGTATTCTGTTGAAGATTTTCTATGTCTTTCTATTTCTATATACATATACCATAAATAATATTGCCTAGAAGACAAAGAAGTTCAAATTCATTCACCGTAAAGAATTTTGACAAGTCAGACCCTAAGTCATATTTCTATTACATTACAAGTTACTTTTTGTCTACCAAAATAGATCTACATACTACATATACTAATTGACATCCTTGTACAGGTACACAGGTGCACCGATACATCCCATAAATGATAAAACGAAGTGCAAAGTCTACTATGATGCATTTTATCCTCTGCTGTGGTCTGGTAGGTAAACGTGGTCTGCTAAGTATTATAGTTACTTGCTAATAATATTAAGACATCATTCTTTATTGTAACATTGTTAAATTGAAAGGTGATTTGGATTTTGATTCAAATAAGAGTGATTGTGTGATTTCCGACAAGTTCCTCTATCATCTTCTATTCACATTCTAATTCATGCAAGTCAAACTCAAGTCATCATTAAATTAAACTCTCACCATTCATTTATGCCGAACAATACAACATTTCTACAAAGGGCAGAATATAACCGCCAGGCCAAGCCAAAGCCAAAACCAGGCAAGGATCAACCCAATTATCACAGTTTCTATATAAATTGTACATTACATTACATGCTTGGCTTAACGTGGCTGATTTTACTTTAAGGAAACTTAATCCTAAATCACTGTCTTGAATCTTAAATAGAAATGTATGGGATTCCTTAAATATAACCTTCACTTTCCATTATGAAGATCAGGAGAGTCCCGGTGTGTTAATTTAATCCATTTATGCCTTCATATTATAATGTAGTTGATCTGATCATTAATCAATTAAATTATTTAGAATCCTTTACATGTAATTGTAATGCGTAGCTAATTTATATGAAGTATCGAAACAATTATAAACATCTTTATGTAGATCTAGATTGTAGATCTGACTACTCCATATATTTAGCTACTACTATCACCACACCACAAATGTATAAATGGTCTATAAATACTAAATGAAGGTATCACAAAATAGAACCAGAGTTTCTGGAGCGATTGTGATGAATCGAAGCGAGAAATTAATTTCTGTGCCGACATGACATGAGTTCAGTTCAGTTCACATCTTCTCAAGTCAGCCTAATGTATTAAAACACCAAAATACATACACAAACATTCCGTACTTCTTCGTGGCAGGCGGCAACTAACTACTTTATAGTAAAACCGATGGGAAGATTAAGTCTGTGTTGGAATTATACACAAATTGATCAATTTACTACTTTTCGTATAAGTTATAGTTATAAGTGTATCAAACTTTTGCTAACATACATACAATAATACTGATAATGTTAATAGAAGTTGAGCTTTAAGCCAAACTTTTATACACAGCATTGGTCAAGCTAATTTATTCTCATGGGATCTGGATTTGAAGGAGATTTCGCTAAAATAATGAGTTAAGCAAAATGATAAGGAAAAACTAATTAAGGTATCCAATCCATTCCACCATCCAACCAGATGCAGACAGCATTAAATTTTTAATGTTATCCCTGTATACATACAAACGCGGTGTTCCTATAATGAAAACTGTAACAAACTCTTTATATAAACTGAAACTCATTATAAAATTAAAACCTAATCCACAATTCACTTGCTTACAAACAATGGGCTAATAATAATAGTAAAATGTAAGTAGTATTACCAGTAGTAGATTGAATTAAATTTAATCCTTCTATATAAAGTGCTTACCTTTAAAGATTTACATATTCATACAGTGAATTTCGCATATAAAGATTCTTAGGGGACTGAATAGTACAAAAATCATTCTTATAGGCGAATTCCTTATAAAATATCAATAAAGGCAATATTAACATAGATGAATGTCGTATTATAAATAATAATGTTCCACAATTTAGTATACCGTTTTAACAATCCAATTAATCCTTATACACTTTCATATTTAATATACAATAATATTAAGTACACATTCATATGCAAAATATTTTAAATTGTTGCTAAATAGGTCGAAAATTCCATACAAGTGTCTCTCAAACTAAAAATTCTTAAAAAATCTGTTCCAGTTAGAGATATTTCCATTTTTGAGAATTTCTTACATCCAATTTTGTCTTTCAGTTAATATTTTACAGGTAAAATGTAAACCCAGCCGGCTCTAATTCTAATTAGGGAAATTCCTTATAAAGGGAATGAAATGTACATGTATATTGTATATTTGTTAATACAGTAGCTCTAATGTGGTTTGGTTTGCTTTGGTTTTGGTTTAGATTAGTGTTACTAATGCATATTTAAAGAATGGACTAACTAAAGTTTGTTTGTGTATACATAATACAACGTAGTTTATTTATAAGCTGGACTAACTACTAAGTATAACTAGATATTATTAAGTATAGACTAGAGCTGTTTTGCTTTTCTAATTAGAATGCGCTTAGCTGAGAGAGTTTTAGTTAGTTGAGAGCCAGGGCTGCGAGGGAAGGGAAGTCAAGGTAAGGCTGGTGCTGGTGCTGGTGCTGGGTCGATAAAACTCTCTGATTTGATTAGAGAGAAGAGGAAGATAAGAGAGTGGAGTCGAGAGCTGTTAGTTGGGATGCCAGACCGAGCCAGTTCTTTTTAATTAGAAGGTGTTTCGCTTATTGGCATAAAATAATGAGCGTATTAGTATGAGTGTCGCTTAGGTTTCCTTTAACAGGCTACATTACATTACATCAACCCGGAGCCTACGCAATGCTATTTCAAATTGCAACGCTTAAGCCTAATAATTTTAATACGACCGCTTCAATTCAATTTTAAGGAATGGATATTTTAAATATAGACTACTATCTGTATCTGTATCGTCGCTGATGTAATTTTAATAAAATACCAGACACATATTTTTACGTAGAATGCAAAATCATAACGTTCATGTATTATTTGAACAGGTATGACATTTTACAAATATATTTAAAAAATTTATGTCCATTGCATTGCAAATTAAAGGTTGTGTTTCGAATTTTGAACTGCGTTCTTAGTAAATAGTTTATTTTCCACTAAAATTTTTATAACTCCTATTTTACATTCTAAAAAGCTGTGCATTGATTTTTTAACACGTAAGCGACGATGTAACCTTTTATGATATTGTTATAGTAGAACCTGTATAACTTTATGTACAAAGTTAATTTAAGTTATATAATTAGCATAATTACATATACTATCTAGAATTTCAATCAATATCCTTAGCACACTTGACTTTGACTATACATATCCCAATGAATATTTTAATGAATGAAATAAAATCGAACAATAACATGAAACCTGAACGTGCAGACCGGGCCCAGAGCCAGACTAGACATAATATTACAAAGAATCCTAATATACAGATACAGATATATACTTTTAGGTATACATATAGAAAGGAGCTTACACATTTATATAACTATAAGGATATAGATAGACATAGTATCTAATTATAGTAATGGAAGCAAATATACAAAACTAATCTTACGATTAGCATACATCCAATTAGGCTAAATTTATTTCATAGAGTCATTGTCAGACTGGTCCTAGCTCTAGTCCAGCCAAGCCAGCTCTTATCAGGATGAGTCAGTCACAAAACACGACATCCCATTATTCAACAAAGAATAATGAACCATATTATTATTGTCACTCAAGTGCTCTTCTATTTTATTATACAAAATATACTCCACTGTAATACTCCATAGTCTACGGTAAATGTACAATTTTAATTAATAACCTAAGGAGAAATACATCCAACAAAATCAAGATCCGAAATTGTTAAAAAGTTGCTACGTATGCAAAAATAAATTATAAGGATTATGTTACCGCACAATTATGTATACTATCTATATTTTTATCCATATTTCTCTGTAAACTAATATTACACTTGCCTACATCTATAAATACATAAAAAATTATCCTAATTACGCCAAACAACTATATATTGTTAATCAATGAAAAAAATATATCAGAGAATTAGAACTAGAATCCAACCTCGGCACAAAGTAATAAGTCTAATCATACGCATAACGTAATTGTTTACATCACGATCAGATAACGATTAAAAATATTGGAATCCTGCTGTAAAAATTCCATTAAAAATGATTTATCGGATTTTTTGCGTTGTAATTAAACAATGCTATGTTATACGTCCATAAAGTGTGTAGACATGCCTAATACCTACTTATAATTAGTTAGAATTAGAATAGAACGTGCCACAAGGTGACAAGTTACATGCAATAAAATGCAAATACGTGCAATAAGTGTGCGCTATCGTTATATGCACTCTATTATAGTGAAATAAATAAAGATACAATAGCCTTGTACCTTATATTTTATATCACAATCCAATATCCTACCTTTTACTTACAAACAAAACACATTTTGTACATACTACATACATGTGTATAAACATAGACCTTTGAAATTAATTTACGCATTATCTGTTGCAATACAGTCAAACAGACACACAGAATTCACAACTGAGTTGGATTGTAATATCTGTATCTATTATACTGCATTGCATATTAACATTTAGCTCCACAATTCACAATGGCAATAGAATAGAGACAGATAGAGTGCAGAATATAATAAATAATTGGGACTAAAGCTTCAGCTAAGCTTTAAGCAACTCAAATGCTAAACGACGATATCAACATCAACAACTCGCACTACATGAACTATTTATCCTCTAGAGAGCATTTTATCTTATTACGAATGACTTTGATATCTCAGCTCACACTAATTCGTCTGCAACAGTAACACTAACTGGCACTAGCTTCACTAATGTTCCTACAATATAGCAAACTTAAGTTAATAATACTTATTATTATTTTCGTATATAGATTTTAATGTAGTCTACACACTTAACTAATTGTAACTAATAAAATATCGTACAGACTAAACTAAAGGAAGTCTTTTATATATCTGTACATACTGCTACACTACAGAGAATACAGTGTTAACTAAACTAAAGAGCAAAGGAAATAATTACGACGAAGCTGCTAATGACTGTCATTAAAAGCCAATCTAAACTAAACTCGACTCTCAACTGGCTCTGGCTTGGATTGATACTAAGATAGGAAAGCTTTGGCTATATACACACATACTCTACACGTTCATTTGCTATTGCACATTCACACTTTTTACGTTTATACAAATACTATCTGTATTTCTGTATAATTATGCTATATGTACATACCCACGTGAAAGGTCTGCTGTTATTAAGTGGTTGAGAAGTTAATTTGTAAGGATACTTTGTCTGTCTGTCCCTCGACACTATAGCTTTTGACAGAGTAGGCAGATTCTGGTGAGATTATTGGTCCACAGAATATATGGCTACAATAGGTCGGCCACACCCCCCATGGAGTTTTGGCCACACCCACCAAATTTTTAAATTACAACATAAGTAAGTGATGTATCAGTTGAAAGTTGAAGTCAGGAATATAATTTTTGATCGTAATTTACCCCAGAGCTGGGTCAATGTGAGACTTTATGAAAATTCAAAGATAAATGGCTTTAAAATTCCATTTTAATATTGTCATAAGCAAAACTGGTACTTTAGTGACATTATTTATTAGCTCAAAAAACTACAACTACACTACATCCGTTTTGCAATGGTTTATTTTACCTTTGCTTTTCTGCTGAAACTAAATCACAATTATATGTATGCACATTATCTCTTTAATTAGTTAGAATAGTTAACTAATACTTGTTTCTAATCTACAGATAATACCTGCTGTTCAATGTTCATATAATAAATACGTAAATACAAAGAGCAATATATTATGTTTGTGACTGTGACGTATACTTATTAAGGATAGGGATTATAATTTATAAAACCAAACCACAAACACAGAGATATACAATCTGCTAGGTAATTAACTAATTTACGTATAGAAACGCAATTACTGTATGTAGTTATGTACTAAGTAGGTAAGTAAGTAGTATTTGGTTTTGTGTTTTTGTCTCTGTTTTTGCTCACTACGCATTTTTTCTTATTAAATTAAATTGGAATTGGATTTGTGTTGATTCTTACCTGTGTATTATTCGAAGAGGGCACAGTCGAAAAGTTGTAGTTGTAGCGATCCATATTTTTTCTGGGGATTTTTCCTTTAAACTGTTAGAAGATGGTTAAACACTTTTCCTTAGTTGGATTTTCGTCTTATGTAGTATGTATACTTGTAAAGTAATTATGTATGTATATTTTATTACAACAAGTTACATACAATTAAAGTGGAGAAAAAAGTTTTCTTTAACTATTATACGATACGTACGTTCACGTTTCACCTCACGTCACCGTCACTGTCACACTTAGAGATAAGACCAAATGACAATTTAAAAACTGTAATCAGTACCTATTTAAGTAATAGTTTGTGTTGTCCATAAACTAAACGCAAGTAGGAGGAGAGACGAAGAAATTCTGTCTTTTGCCTACAAACAGTTATTATAGTTAAGTAACTAGATTCTGATTGTAGTTATATTGTAGTAACAAAGTAACAACGTCTCTTCTTCTTCTTTGGCTTGGCCTGGGCTGTCTCCTTTATATTTTATGTCTAACACGTACTACTTTAGTAGTTTAGTTCAAAAGTCCGGTTTTTCCAGTTGATACTTTGATGAAACACAATTGCGATAGAATATGGGCAATTCACATGCATATGTGTACGAGTTATACTCAATACAATACAAAACAAAACTTTTACAGAACACTAAAAGATTCGATTTCCGCTTTAGTATCAACTATATAGCATTAAACTTTAAGTTAAGCTTAAGCCGACTTTTTTCTTTATAGAATTGCAGAATACTATCTCAGCACACAGTATAAAGTTTGAATGAAATCGTTTAAAATGCAATTTGCACTTGTTTGTTCGTTGAATTTGAGTTAAATTAAAGTGAGATTGAAATTTGAGTTGCTTCTTTGATGAATTTCACTTAAAGGCATTCAAAACTCATCAGGAATTAGCTTTTTTACTTGTTTGCGAAGTGAATGTTGATTATTATGAATAGCAGAGATAACTGAACTGGACTGGGATAGAGTTCAATATTCTTGTTTGCAAAAATCTGGGCTTAAGTGAAAATTCAATTCAAAATTCAAGTTATGTTCATTTAATTTGTATGCAAATAAATTTGTAAATTGTAAATGGTAAACAGGAGCGTTGTGTTGAAAGGAAACGGAGATTCTTGATAGAAGTCAAAGTCAAGTTAATAAGTTTCGTGTGTGATGTGTTTGCTTCTAAGCGTGTCTTGAGGGTACATACAAGTCAAAATCAAGTTAAGCTTAATGGAATAATGTTAAAGTTAAGTTAACTTCTAACTTCTAAGTAAGTGGTTAGCTTGTTTAGCTTTGTTTTAGTTTTTGTTGGCAAAGGATATGATATCACTTCACATCAGATAATAATGGGTAGTCTTGTATTATTTGTAAGGGAACTAATTGCAACGTTCACAAAAGGTAACCTTAACTTTAAAGGTTTGGATTGGAGTTCAGTTGAGTTAAGGCAATGTAAACGTAAAGTAAAGCAGTTCACTTTGTTTTGTGTTCTGTTAATCGTGTACTTTGTGCTTGTAAATGTTTTTTACAGAAGTTTTCAAAACAAACTGGACTAATAAATGAAATATGTCAAAGATAATTGTGTCCTGCTGGGCTGTTTGTTCTCCGTCTAATTAGTAGTATCAATTATTATTCTGTATCCAATCCACACTGTTTACTGCTTACCAGTTCTCTTCTAGAACTATAACCAGAATGTTAATATAATTATGGTAAGTAAGTTTGAAGAATTGCAGTACAAGAAACTTCCTTTCTTAACTTAACAGTTCAGTTCACTTATTCTCTTCTGTCTGTTCTGACTTCACAATTATTTTTCGGCAAGTCAAGTCAAGTTAGTTTTTATTTTGAGTACTAGTCACTAGTTCATATTATATAGTTGAGTGACGAGACCAAAACCAGACGAGGACGAGACAACTTGGTTTCTTTTTCTTTTATCGTCCAGATATTTAATAGAGTCGACAATATTATTTATATGAGTAATAGTCAGCAGAGCTTGGCTCAAAAATATTATTTAAATGAGCACACTACAGATAATAAGTAGAAGGTATATACCAACACTCCTGAACTATGGCAGATATAATATTATAATTGCGTTGTTCGAAGTTGGAATGTTTATAACTGACAGATGAACTGAAGTCAAATCCAGTCAACGTCAGAAGTCAGTAGTCAGTAGTCGACACAGATTTTTATGTTTCTTCACAGACCAATTAAACTAATGGTTAATTAAAAACCTATTATTCAATTCAACACAGAAACTATGAAGTAGGAACAAGAATCGTGGATAAATTAGTGTGTAGAGATCTTTGTTTGCTTAATTGTGTAACAGGTAATGCGATTTTCAGATTGTCACACTTGGTTTTCCAGGATTTTCACCACTAAAATTGAATTTTCAGGAGGATTTTCCGTAAGATAATCGGTTTTCCAAAGGGAGTTTACTTCCTGTATCCTGGAGAATAACGTTTGTCTGGAGAAAATGAGATTATGTGATAACACGGAAGTTTAGGCGTCAGGGACACTTCTCACAAATGCGCCGGTAATTTTTTTCACACTGTCAGCGACAAGTCACTGAAATTGCCATAGAGTATATTATTGAAGATCACTGAACAAAAGTCATAGAGAGATCAGATCACTGATGAAAAAGAAAATCCAGGAAGCCTTGCCGCCAAAATAGGCAAATTGCATAAACTTGTCCTGGCTTGGATTGGATTTCAGTGAAACTGAATGAAAGCTTCCCTGCTCTCTCGATTCAAAGAAAGAATCGGATTTTTCCGGCTGGCAGACGAACAACAAACCGGGTAGAATAAAACTCACGTTATAAACTTCTTTCCTAGCACGTGCTCCAATTCCAATCCTTTCCAGTCAGTGAGGATTCTATCGCATTTATTTATTTCCTTTTCTTCTTTTTCTCTTCTCACAGTTGACAGTGGATCTCTGTAATAGAAAAAATCCAGATGAAGAACATCATCATCATCACAGAAAAGAAAAAAGCAATTATTATTATTTAATTATCTCTGCAGGGAGCCTGGAACGGAAGGGTGGACCTGGATTCTCTCTATTATGGTACGGTACATGTTTTTCCCTATGTCCTAATATTCTTTTCTTTACGAATATTAATTTCTATTTTTTAACTTTGTTTCATCACTGAAATCGAAAAAGTGTTATAATGAAGTTTGTCAAAGATTTAAGTTAATTTTTTCTCATAAATGGGTAAATTAGGTTTTTATATTTAGGTATTCATCACCCACAAGATGAGATTCTGGAAAGATGACAGGATGATGGAAGGAAGAAAAAAGTCTCATTCAAAATCTAAAAGTTGCTAATTCATAATTCATAATTCATAAATGAAAACAAGTTGAATGTTGAAAAGTTGAGACTTGGAAAATATCGTAAGGATTTGAGGATTTCCTTTATTAGCACTTTTGCTATATTGTACCTTTATATCAGCAGGTATTATAATATAGTTAATATAGTACAAAAGTCCTGATTAAAAAATGGAAAGTTAATTTAATATCCTTGTGGATGTTTAAGATATATGGATGGTGGATAGCATAGCGTGTTACGTTATGCTGAGGACACGACACATGTTCTATGAAATTGGAAGAAGATCTACTAAAAAGAAACACATGGGAAAAGAAACATATTTTCATTCCACGGCATTGCATGCCATTGCAAGAGAAGATGAGACAATCCAGCTCCAGAATTAAAAGACGAGGATAAGACTAGGAATAGGGAAGAAACTTAACACAGATGAAACTTAAAGTAACAACACAACGTGGAACAAACCAAGACCAACTGGAAACAAATTAACCAAGTTTTTCAATATTGCATGGAAATAATTTGGAGAATTTTTGGAGATAATGAGGCGATAATTGTGTCGGCTTTTCTTTGCTCTTCTAAAGATACACACCACACCAGAAGTACCAGACCCAGTCTAACTCAACTAAAGTAATTGGTAATGTAATCTAATGAGCAGAAGTAAGTGAGTGTTTTAAACTTCTATAGAATCCTATTTTCTTTGTTCCTTCCTATCCAGGATTCAACTACCAGCAACCAACTCAACTCCTGTCCTGTCCAGGTATTTTTACTTACACTCGATTCATTAACAAAAATAATTTCCAAACCAGAACACAAATACACTTTTCATTTACCCAGATAGATTGAAAAAATTAATTTACCTGTTGAGAATTAAGTATCTGTAGATGTTTAATATTCTTTGTATTTATGTATCTAGGCTTAAGCCTCTTTAGATTCGAATTTCAATGTGTTAAGAAAACAAGAACAAGATACACGTTCCAGTTTTAACCGAAAGCTACAGGATTTCAGTTCCAAACTTCCAAAGTTTCAACCAAAATAACACGGAGAGATTCGAGACTCGGAAAATGAACAGACGTGCGTCTGGTGTTGTTCACTGGCCGACAGCTGGCTTACTACTGAACTTGGTTCTTTGGAAATGTTCAGATGTGTATGTAAGTTTGCCTTCGCCGTTGCTTGCCGGGTTCCTATTTCCATTACATGCATTCTCTACACTATTCTATCCTACACGTTACGTGTACATAACATAGTAAACTTCTCTGTTCTGTTCACTATATACTTACTAGTACACAAAGAATCAAGAGTGATTGTATTTTAGAGAGAGACCCCCTTCCTTTATAAGCTTTGCTAAAGTATTCCTTTAACTAACTATAACTAGTAGTAACTATAACTATAATATTCGAGCTCTTATCATCATACATAAAATATATCCAGCTATGCTATGCTATTATGTACTAAGTTCTCTTCTATACAAAGCTTAGCTTAGTTTTCGAGATATTCTCTATTCTGTAATTCTGTATGTATGTATACAAACTAAATTGTAAGTATAGTTATGTGGCTTGGATTGGTTTGGCTATGTTATGTTATGTTGCAGTTGGTTTCCTTCCATTTACTCACATACACATACATAAATACACAACGTTAACACATACCCCATCCTTTTACACTTACATTACTTTACTTACTTAAATAACATCTCTATGTAATATAATGCAATGTTGTGCTGTGCATGTATGTATGTATTTATGTACATAGGTATTTATTTATATTATGTAATGCTATGGTATGTATGTCTTTACTCTTGTAGTTGTATTTTGTATACCTAACACTAATACTAATATTATACAGGACCATTTATATTTACAAGCATAGATCTAAAGCTCATCTCTCCAGTTTACAGCCAGTTTTACTCCGTTTCCCTCGTTTTTATCGCTAGCAATGAGCTACACTTACTGCTTACCTTCTAAATAAAACACTTTTAACCATTTCCTAAAACTCTCCATCTTTTAACAGTTTATTTTACAATTTTACGTTACTTTTCTTTTGGATTTCCCGCGCCAAGAAATAATGACGATTTTTATTTACAGTATGCTATAATGTAACATTAAAATTTTCTTAAAGTAAAAGTTTTAAAACAAATAACTATGCGTTTGAATATTATTAAATCCTTATTGTAAAGTAGTACAATGATGTAACCTTTCATTTTATGCACATGAAATATAATTTGTATTACAATAATATAAATCAGGTTAAATATGATATTTCTTTTGTTATGCTATAGCTGTGCAGTTGCATTTTTCAGTTTTTCTGACTTGTTTTTCTTATCCTACTGAATGATATACGTAATCCATGATCCATGATGTAAGTCTAATGCTAAATATTGTACATGAGCTCCAGCGAGATTTTCTAAGCTATATCAATTAATAAGATTTATTTAATTAGTCAAGACAGTTTAATAAATATCCAGACACTTCACTAAAATATTTGACGATTCTCCATGATAAATTAGAACCTATATTTTATTGTCCCTATCTAATTGTACGTACGTAAGTACAACCGGTGATCCACAACTTCTGCCATTAGATCGTAGCTGTAGCTCAGCTCTTTAGGGGTAGAGAAATGCGTTTTATCATATTACATACAATTCTAATATAGCACAATAGAGTTATACAGAGCTCTTGTATATTTATCCCCACACCTCAACCCATGAATACAAAGATATGATATAAGTATTACAGCTAGCTATGCTTCTAACTTGTACTTAATATGAGCCCCATACACAATATACACAGGGAGTAGGTCTCTTGGCCAAATAACGAAACCCTCCTTCATAGTATTTCTAAATGGAATCTCTATATGTAAGTAGATATACAGATATAATACATTAACTTCCTATTGTATCTTCCTTTACTATCTATAAATGCATTCATATACAAATTTTACACTTACACTATTAAACTATACCTTTATTTTACAATAGGAGCCTTACTTAGCATTACATTAGTACATACATATAGTGATAGTGTATCTTGCTTCTTCACCTTCACTCAACTCCACACCATCATCACCACATTCAGATTCACATACACATACACTAACTATTTATTATAACAACAGAATTGCTATTGAACTCTCATCTCTGAAATCCTAGTCACAACAAAACAAAACTTTGCTGTAGTATATCATATAAGTATAAAACAGTTCCAGTCAAATTATATTATATTATAGTTAGTTAGTTACCTATACCAAAAGTGAACATAAACATTTGCTTTTAATAAACAGAATGAAAATGAATATAGAATTGGGCATAGCATAGCAGATTGGATTGGTTTGGAGTGAATGCGATGTGAGAACTTATTGTTTGTTGAAATACTACGCACAAATAAAATATACGCTTGTTATGCT
>JAQFYC010001767.1:0-30834 GCA_034694165.1 Tomocerus mixtus | reverse complement strand
CAGGGCCCCCCAGGGCCCTTCGGGCCCTGGGGCCCCAAAGCGTTGCTTTGGCTGCTTCCCCTGTAGTTCCGCCACTGCAGTTTGTCAATGTGCGCTTAGTTATTATCTTTACTTATTAGAATTCCTTGAGGGAAAATACATTTATTTATTGATGTACAAATGTACGTACACTGACTTTAAATAACTGAACTGAAGTTTGTCACAAGCACACAGTATTGAGATAACTATTTAATTGTTAACAGAAATGTAACTTATTATTTTATTTTGTAAATGCAGAATGAAGGATTTAATGGAAGTCCCACGATATTTATCTTCTGGGTTCGTCGACTCGCCTGTTGATGTGTAATAAAGTTGTGTCTGTAGTGTAGTATCTGTATGTAGCATGTGTGTAGAAATCTGCTGTCTTCCTTATCTTATTCTCTAATCTAACATTCCATTTCATTGCATATCATACTCCTCTGGAAGCATGACAAGACAACCGCATGGCATATCTGCATTTATTCAATTTTACTATTTAGCTGAGATTTATTTATGAGTGAGATATGAGAACTATGATTTCCTCCAATGCAGCTACTGTATTAGTATGTGGGGCACTGTGCGACACATTAAAAATACTACTCTTTCCAAATCAAGCTATTTTGTATACGGTATTTTGGTTGTACTTCCAATGTTTTGAAGTATACGCTTTAATTTTTTGTTATTGTATCTGTCATTTTACGTAAAATAAGGCCATTTTTCTATTATTAAACAAATTGTTCCCTTTATGTGAATGGTATGTCTGTCTGTCAATGATTATCAATGGTTGTCATAATGATTTTCACTTTTGACAAGGTCCGTTTACCGTTTACCACGGTTTATTTAAATTGATTGCGATTCCCGACTTTGAATATATAAGTTACTTTATTATGGTACAAATAATGATGTTAGTTACCATTCTTTTAGCATTTCTTTATCTTTTCGTTATGGTTTTTTGCAATTGAAGTGACAACTGAGGACGGATTTGCCCTCTCAAACGGACGATATGCAAAAAGCATTAAGTATACAGTAAATCAATCAATAAATATTTAATTCAATGCAAATCCTAAAATTATTTATTTGCCTTGTAGGCTATGTATCATAATAATAGCCCGGTTAAAATAAAACTAAAATATTTATTATTTACAATATGATATTTATTAGTCTTTATTCTAAATTATTGGGATCTCATAATTTACACTAGGATTCAGATTTTAACGTTCCGTTCAGAAATTCACTGATTTGATTTGAAATCTTTGTGGGTTCGTTGAGATGCTCTAAATGGCCTCCTGGAACATGCAAATAATGGAAGGATGCGCAATTTGTCTTATATATTTCCAAAATTCGGTCACAGGATTCTTTTTCGGTTAACCAAATGGAATCAGAAAACTTAATGAACATTGTGTGGCATCTTATGTTTTTGAGAATATCAAACCACTCCGAATCAGTAAACCTTGTCATTGTAACATAATATTTGTTATCTAAACGGACATCTTTGGTGAATGTCCATTTGTCATTTGATACTTGTCGCAAACCTCTGGACTAAAATACACAAAAAATAAATAAACTTATATCACTTTTATGTCAGGGAATCGAGTTAATGCATACAATACAGAGCTACGATAATTAAATTAAGAATTTATAGGGGAGTATATATATTCGACTCACTAATAGAATTTTGGCAGCATCCTGCGTGACACCAGAAATAAGACCAGAATTTGTGGCTTTCAGTAAACGCTGGCACGCCTCATCGTAAGTGTAAGTCGGGGGAGCTGCATTAAGCTTCATTTCGTTCGCAAGAAAATAATCGGTAGCAGGTCCAATAATTTTATTTATGTCAGGAAATGTGGAAGCTGCTTTTACAAGGTCAATCAAAACTAAACGATCAATCTAAATACAATTGCAGAAGCGAAATTATGTACTTAATTATTGAATGTAAATATTACTGTATCAAGAGTGGACAATCAAGTATATATTTATTTATCTACTTAACTAATCCAAGTATGATCGTTTGCTTTTAGGTATACATTTTTTTATATATCAGAAATGTATATTTTTTACCTCAGATTTGTAAATTGAGGCATATAAGGCGCCAAGTCCAGCTGAAAAACTGTGGCCGATCCAAGAGAATTTTGTCCAACATAAATGATTTACTATTCGTCTTATTGTGGTGAGAAAGTCCTACAAGAAAGGGGATTTATTGCATGGTGTCTCCGAAATTACATGAAATGCTTAAAAAAATTTTAGGATAGTTTTATATTTTGTGATATTTAAATTTACCATGTAATGATATGCCATTCCGACAGGAAGATGTGAACTTTTCCCATGACCTGGCCAATCAATAGCAACGTAATAATTGGAGGTGGGTAGCATAGGAATTAGAGTATCGAATGTAGCTGTAAAAAAACTAAAATACGTTAAATTGGTGAACATAAATATAATAATATACGAACAGCTGTATTTGTATTGTAAGGATAAAACATGTGATTAGTAAGTTACCAGCATTATCTTGCCAGCCGTGTAGGCAGAGTACGGGCTTCCCTTTCTCATCTCCCCAAGTTTTTGCTAAAAACAATGTTAATTAAATTACTCGAAAAGACGTCTTTCCATTAATAATTGTACACTCCCCGTTTTTATAGTCTTAAAATAATTAATGTACTCGATATAAACATAAGCAATTTATATTTACCAAATTACCTACCAATAATTTCACCCCAAGGAACAGGAATTGTAATTTCCTTAGTAGTAAACACGCCCTTTGCAGATGCTGTTGTTAGGGTTCGATTCCACAACTTTTTAATAATTCCAGGAAAAACCTTTGATACAAGTAGTAGATTCATAATACTCCTTTCCTGTGCATCATATTATTTCGCAAACAGATAAGGTATAAGATTAATTAGCAATTTTGATTTTGAACCACTTCACATGGAAAATTTAAATGATATTGTATTCTAAAATTGAAAGTGCATTCTTAAAAATAGTAGAATTTAAACAGGATATAATGGAAAACACTTTTTTTGTTACCTCTAAAGTTTGAAGTTGGAGTATGTCAAGTCAAAGTATTTTCAAAAACGATATTCTGGCTTCGAGGATAGTTGTATGTTGTATGTCCACTTACAATTAGTAAAAAAGCCAACTTGTCAACTTAATTTGCAAAATAGATAGTATATATGAAAAACATTTTACAATGAACATACATTGAATACAATGTATTATAACTCTTATTATGCAAACTTCATGATGCGAAGAAATAATACTTATAGTACGACACTAACTGTGTACTATTTACTTATCACTGGTCACTGACTCCCGCAGATATTGCATTAAAATAACCACATGAAAATTATAAACAATCGTAGCGAAACCGAATACAGCGTATCACGTGTATTTCTTTGAAGGACAACAAGTTGTTTACCTAATTATCGAATCTGGCTGACAGACTGGACTGGACTACCAGACTGCTATGATTATTGTGGTATTTAATTTAGTTGAGTATTTAATTTAAATAGTGTGTAATATTTGTTCACATATATTACATATTAATTTAAATGGGAGACAGTAAAAGATGAAGCATTGCCTTGGAAAAACTCCATTTAATAATGAGCATACAATTTCGATACAGTATTTTACTTAATATCTATATGGATTTAACATTTTTATATCGATTTTAATGTTCCGTTCAAAAACTCACTAATTTGACCTGAAATCTTCGTGGGTTCATGGAGATGCTCAAAATGAATTCCTGGAACTTTTAAATAATGAAAAGCTGCACAATTTTTCTTGTATATTTCCAAAATTTGATCACATGTTTCTTTTTTGGTCCACCAGGGGTACTCTGAAAACTTTATGAACATTGTGTGGCACTTTATGTTCTTGAGAATGTCACACCATTGTGAATCAGTAAACCTTGTCCCGTAAACGAAATCTTTGTTATTCAAACGAAAGTCTTTGGTGTAGGCCCATTTGTCATTTATCACCTTTCGTAGTCCTCTAGACTGTAAACGGAATGAAAATTGCCCTTCTAACTGATAAATTTTTGAAGGTATAATTATCCTCCTATGGAGTGGGTTTTATAAGGAAATCATATATTATATAAAATAATATTTACTAGTAAAATTTTGGCAGACTCCTCCGTTAGACTTTTGTCTCTTCCTTTTATTAAACGTTGACACGCCTCGTCAAAAGTGTACAATGGAGGATCTGAACTAAATTTCCTTTCTTTCGAAAGATTGTTATCGGTTTCAGGGCCAATTATGGCACCCATATCATCTAGTGCTGAAACTGGCTTTATTAGGTCAATAATAACAAGCCGCTCCACCTGAAACCCAGAATGCAAATTATGGTATAAATATTTAACAAGATGAATAATTAATTATTTCACCAGTCGTTTACATTCTGTAATTTATGTATATGTACGCACATATTTTGTTTCTAATAAATATGTGAAAATATATTTACTTGAATTTAAACAGTTAATTTGATACAAAGAAACTTTTATGGGGTTATGGCAAGTTTACTTCAGTTTTACCTCAGAGTTGAATATTGAAGCATATAGAGCCCCAAGGCCACCTGGCCACCTCCCATGCTATGTCCTAGCCACGAAAACCGTTTCCAATCAAAATGCTTAACAATTCGCCTTGTTGTTGTAAACAGATCCTGCGAAAAATAGTCTTCACGTTTATTCAGTGTTATTCTGACAAAATAACGACTAAACAATGGTTATAAGAATTATTTCTAGCCTAGCACATTGATTTCTACCATATAATTATAAGTCATTCCTGGAGGTAGATGAGAACTTGCTCCATGACCTTGTAATTCAACAGCAACATAATAGTTTGTCCTGGGTAGTAGCGGAACCAGGGCATCAAAAGTTGCTGTCAATTAATAAAATTGCAGCCTTGGCCTTGAGAAATTAGGCAAACAGAGGATATTCCCCCGCCCCCACTGTAATTCATAAATACGGGTAACTGTAACACACCTGCATTATCTTGCCAGCCATGCACACACAAAATAGGCTTCCCGTCTTCATCGCCCCAGGTCTTACCTTGAAAATAAAGTCAAAATAATTTGAAGTCATTTGAAGCATTTCGTTTAATTCCTGTGTGTTTAAATTTTTAAAGCATTGAAGAGTAATTCGCAGTAAATATTTTACCAACAATTTCACCCCAAGGAACAGGGATTGTAATTCTTTAGTTGACATGCCCTTTGCAGTTACAGATGATGTTATTAAGGCTCGACTCCACAACTTTTTAAGTCCAGCAGGTGCAATCTTTGATACAAGTGGTAGATTCATAATATTCCTTTTCCTGTGTATCATATTAAATATTTCATAGACAGATAAGGTGTAATAAGATCAATTAGCAATTTTGTGAAAGTAAATATTTTTATGGGCGATTAGTATTCTTATGGCTTTTGGACATTGTTTTGGTATACCGAATAAAGTTATGGTAAATAAGTCAAAAAGTAATGGGAAACTGAATTTTGTATGGTGTCATTAAATAAAATCCAATTTAAATTGCCTATATGAAATTGTATTACTACTTAAAATTAATAGTAGAAATTAGAAATTACCAGAAAATAATGGGTCACAATCAGTGGCCCCGCAGCCATAGGCCAAATAGGCTATAGCCTATATCAAATTTTTGAAAAGCTTAATAATCACATGTAAGTATTTAAATAGTTTGGCATATTTAATATATGTGCCTATACCAAATATTTTTGTGCCTATGATAGCCAATGTCAAAAAATTTTCTGCGGGCGCCCCTGGTCACAATTTTTACCTTTCTCCTTTTGGAAGCTTGTCAAATGATTTCCAACGATGTTCCGCCGGTTTTGAGGATATTATTATCATTATTCGCACTTCTGATTAGCAAAGAAGTCAACTTAATTTGCAACCTAGATAATATATTATGTAACAAATACTGTACAGTGTACAATATATTTTGCAATGATAAATATTTCTTAATAATGATATGCAAACTTCAAACAATTAAATACATTACTAACTTGTAATCACTGAGTCCAGCCAGATATTCCATGGCTATGAAAATTATAAATAAATGGCAGCGACAACAACTAGTCTATCCGTGTATCTCTAAAGGACAACATGTTTTATACTTATATCTAAGATAAGTAGAAGTATTAGCATAACTCTACTTAACCCTACTTATATCTATATTTGACTACTATAGCTATCTAACAGATTGATTGTTAGTATACACAGTTTGCTGTTTATGTGTCAATGCCAACTTAATCTTAGCAGTGCTAATGAATTTGGGTGTTGTTTGAAAGGCACAAAAATTACTTATACTTCCATTATTTTTGCTTTGCAACTATACTTGTTTCATCTGTTACAGTATATATTTTTAAAACTAAACATGATGAGATAGCAAATAGCAGAAAATTCTTCCACCGATATTAAACTTCAATTCAATACAAATGCATAGTTTAGAGCGCGATTTGTGCACAGCAGTGCATTATAGCAAAAAATGTTTTAAACTCCATTTCAAATAAATAAATTGTTATAAAGATGTATTTTTCTTTCTTCTTCACACATTAAGTAGATCTCGCAAAAAAATTAAAATTACTACTGCTGAAATAAATGAATGCGCACAGTACGAGTACCGAACCATATGCTTTTTGCAGGAACATATATTTCTTTTAAAAATAGGAAACGTATTCGTATTGATATATATTTTTTTCTTCTAATAAATACGATCGACATATATTTCGTAAAACGGCGGTAAATATTGATAAACGAGATGGAAATAAACAGGAACCTAAAACTTTGATTTGGACATTTCCTATTTAATATTTACTTAGACTTTGCTTTTCTACATGCGTTTTTAAAGTTCCGTTCAAAAATCCTATAATATTATCTGAAATCTTCGTGGGTTCATTGAGATGATCAAAATGAGTTCCTGGAACTTTTAAATAGTGAAAAGATGCACAATTTTTCTTGAATATTTCCAAAATTTGATCACATGTTTCTTTTTTGGTCCACCAGGGATACTCTGAAAACTTTATGAACATTGTGTGGCACCTTATGTTATTAAGAATGTCACACCACTCTGAATCACTAAACCTTGTCCCGGAAACGAAGTCGTTGTAATGCAGACGGAAGTCTTTGGTGTAGGCCCATTTGTCGTTTGATAAGTTTCGTAATCCTCGTGACTAATAATTAAATAATTAATTCGTAAATTAATTCGTAGAACACAAACATTAGGTAACACAGACTTATATATGTATAGTGTTATAATTATATATAGTATATATATTATATATAATAATCTAAGGGAATATGCAAAAATGTATTGAAATTCAAGTAAGGAAATTATGTAAGATGTCATTTACCAGTAAAATTTGAGCGGATGCTTTAGTAAGGCTATTGTCTGTGCCTCTTTGTAAACGTTGACACGCTTCTTCATAAGTGTACCCAGGAGGGTCTGAATTAAAAGACTTTTCTTTGGAAAGAGCATAATCGGTTTCAGGACCAATTATTGTATATACATCATCTGGTGTTGAAGGAGCCTTTATTAGGTCAATCATAACAAGTCGCTCCACCTGAAAACCAAATGCCAAAGAGGCCAATTTTTAATGGTGCATATTTAATTTTTCAACAATCTAATGTATCCTTTTTGTAAACCATGTACACTCACATTTTCCACTATACATTCATCATTCACTTTATTAACTTGTTTAAATAATTAGTTGAACACAGCTTGGTGGTGATTTAGGTTAAAGTTTTTATGTGATGTAAAAAACAAAAAAAGTACAAGGCATAAGTACTATTTATTTCAACTTTACCTCAGAATTGAATATTGAAGCATAAAGAGCACCAAGGCCAGATCCAAGTGAGTGACCAATCCAAGAAAACTTTTTCCAGTTCAAATAATTAACAATTCGTCTCATTGTTGTAAAATAGTCCTGAAAGAATACATGATTCTTTTAGAGATACATACACACACAAATAGATTTTGCAAAATATAATTATATATCAGAATGGTTTCTAGATTATCCATGGATATTTGTACTACCATGTAATTGTAAGTCATCCCAGGAGGAAGGTGAGAGCTTAATCCATGACCTTGTAGTTCAACAGCAACATAATAATTTGTACTTGGTAGTAGGGGAATCAGGGTATCAAAAGTTGCTGTAAAATAATAAAACTGTTACCGTATATGAGACTAGACAAACAATTGTATATTACCACCACCACCCAATTCAAAAAACGCAATTAAATACTAACTTATTATGCAATTTTACGGGTAACACACCTGCATTATCCTGCCAACCATGTACACACAAAACAGGTTTCCCTTCTTCATTTCCCCACGTTTTAGCTAAAAATATTATTTAAATTAATATAAAGCTTGGATTTCAAGTTGCCAAATTTTTAGTCCTGTATACTGTACTAATCAAGTCATAGCTTACCAGTTATTTCGCCCCACGGAACAGGGATAACAATTTCTTTAGTTAAAGTTGATGTCGCTGTTGATGATGTAAGGGCTCTGCTTTGACTTCCAAATTTTTCAACAATTCCAGGTACAATTCTTGATATTCGTGATAGATTCATAATATTTCTCCTCTCTGTATCTTTGTATTCCAGGCAGAAAAGATATTTAATTATTAGAAATGTTAATATTATTCCACTTAATAAAAAAAATGCAAACCGTTATTTATGAGATTAAATTGTGTAAAATAGTGAAAATATGCTATGCAGTAGGATATACTGGAGACCATAAAATAAGTTTTGTTACCTTCTTATCTTCTGAATATTTTGTAAAATATTTGCGAGGATGCTCTGTCAGCTTGGAGAATATTTAGTACCTACTTACAGATATGTTTACTACAATTGGTAATGTATTCAGCTTAAGTAATTTTCATCATGAGTGTATACCTTTGTAAAAAAATACGTTATTCACAGTGCAGAATATATAATTGATAATTATAGATAATTCTTATTATGCAAACTTCGTAGTGATGATAGTGAGGAATGACTAGTTACCGGTATTTAATTACTTACAGGACAGATATTGCATTAAAATGATCAGGAAAATTATAAACAATCGCAATCGTAACGAAACCAACTGTAGCTTATCACGTGTAATCCACTGAAGGACAACCTTGTTTTATACATGTATCTGTTTGACATGTAAAGTGTATATCGTGTGCAGTGTTTCTACTTATCTCAATATCCTCAATGCCAATTTTATGAAACTAAATATGCATGAAAATAAATATATCGATGCGATATTTAATATGATTTATTATAAGATAAATATCATATTATTTGGGAGCATGTAAAATGGATTCACTTCTGCAACAAAAATATAACAAAAATAAATCGCTACACAAAGTTAATACTGATGAACATTAACAGCACCATTATTTACAGAAAAATATACGCATTTTAAAAATAAGTATTTTCATGTTACTAGATAATTATGATTAAAGAGACACATATATAATTAAGATGTATGTGTAGGTATTTATTTACTACGTAGTTAGATGTTAATATAAATATATATATACGATATATAAATGGATGCAAATACAGATACGATATAAATATATAAATTAATTTCAATTATTTTTAATATCTACCGACTCATTTTCTAAAGTACCATTTAGAAATTTGCTTATTTTATGCGAAATTTTTGTCGGCTCATTCAGATGCTCAAAATGAGTTCCTTGAATTGGTAAATAATGAAAAGATGCACAATTTTTCTTGTATATTTCCAAAAGTTGATCACATATTTCTTTTTGACTCCACCAAGGGGCATCCGAAAACTTAATGAACATTGTGTGACTCCTGTTGTTCAGGAGAATGTCAAACCATTGTGGATCAGTAAACCGAGTCATTACAAAGCGATCTTTGGTATTTAATCGGAAGTCTTTGGTGTAGCACCATTTGTCGTTTGAAACTTTCCGTAGCCCCCTAGACTATAATAGACAAATCAATGAAACTCGGTTTTGTTATAGTATCTACATATTTACCATATAATTGCAAATGTACATCAATCATATAATTTATAAATAGCATGATATTTTTTAGAATTCCGTTTACCAGTAAGATTTTGGCCGATTCTTCTGTAAGGCTATTGTTTGCGCCTTTTATTAAACGCTGACATGCCTCATCGTAAGTGTACGCTGGAGGATCAGAAATATTTATTTCTTTTGAAAGAAGATAATCCGTTTCAGGTCCAATTAAGTCTTTTATGTTATCTGGTGTTGGAGGCGCCTTAACCAAGTCAATCATAACAAGACGATCCACCTGAAAACAATAATAGCTATATTTATTTTTGATAAAAGTTTTTATATTTTTGACTTTGGCTTATCCCAATTTTTTATAGTATACAAAAATGATTCCATTTTCTATAATGGGGACTCTGTGAACTTTCGACTTACCTACTTAAAAGCTTTATAGTAGAAGTCAAAAGATTTGTTACTTTAGTTTTATGACATTATGTAATAATAAATAATTAACATACCTACTTAAATTAGACATTAAGTGTGCAGGTATAAGTTATCACCAGAACTTCTTGGATTAAAAAAAAGTGCCTTAAAAGTTCGCATTATAAGTAATACATATTATTTAAGAATGTTAAATTAAGATTATAAATTACTTTTCATAGTACAGGAACAACTGAAGATAAAAAATCGCCTTTTGTATTCAACTATATTAAGAATAAGGTGATAGTTTAGTCATAATCAGTATTATCATAATATTCGCCTTGACCATTTCAAACCTTCACACAGTTTATTTTAGTGGTGTAACTATTATAAATATATTTATTTGTAATGTCCATTTACCTCAGATTTGAATACTGATGTATATAAAGTTCCGAGACCTGCTCCCATACTGTGGCCAATCCAGGAGAATTTTTTCCAGTTTAAATGATTAACTATTCGTTTTAAAGTTTTAATGAAGTCCTGGAAGGAAGGAAGTAATTTATTTTTATATTTGCTGCACATTGCAAATACAGATATTTTTTGTGCCACGTTACTGCAATCCAAAAATACATATTATATTTTAGAACAGATTATTCATTGTGATATCCTTTACCATGTAATTGTAAGTCATTCCAGGAGGAAGATGAGAGCTTAGTCCATGACCTTGCAATTCCACTGCAACATAATAGTTTGTACTTGGAAGTCGAGGAATCAGGGTATCAAAAGTTGCTGTAAATCAATAAAATTGCAGCCTTGGCCTTGAGAAATTAGGCAAACAGAGGATATTCCCCCGCCCCCACTGTAATTCATAAATACGGGTAACTGTAACACACCTGCATTATCTTGCCAGCCATGCACACACAAAATAGGCTTCCCGTCTTCATCGCCCCAGGTCTTACCTTGAAAATAAAGTCAAAATAATTTGAAGTCATTTGAAGCATTTCGTTTAATTCCTGTGTGTTTAAATTTTTAAAGCATTGAAGAGTAATTCGCAGTAAATATTTTACCAACAATTTCACCCCAAGGAACAGGGATTGTAATTCTTTAGTTGACATGCCCTTTGCAGTTACAGATGATGTTATTAAGGCTCGACTCCACAACTTTTTAAGTCCAGCAGGTGCAATCTTTGATACAAGTGGTAGATTCATAATATTCCTTTTCCTGTGTATCATATTAAATATTTCATAGACAGATAAGGTGTAATAAGATCAATTAGCAATTTTGTGAAAGTAAATATTTTTATGGGCGATTAGTATTCTTATGGCTTTTGGACATTGTTTTGGTATACCGAATAAAGTTATGGTAAATAAGTCAAAAAGTAATGGGAAACTGAATTTTGTATGGTGTCATTAAATAAAATCCAATTTAAATTGCCTATATGAAATTGTATTACTACTTAAAATTAATAGTAGAAATTAGAAATTACCAGAAAATAATGGGTCACAATCAGTGGCCCCGCAGCCATAGGCCAAATAGGCTATAGCCTATATCAAATTTTTGAAAAGCTTAATAATCACATGTAAGTATTTAAATAGTTTGGCATATTTAATATATGTGCCTATACCAAATATTTTTGTGCCTATGATAGCCAATGTCAAAAAATTTTCTGCGGGCGCCCCTGGTCACAATTTTTACCTTTCTCCTTTTGGAAGCTTGTCAAATGATTTCCAACGATGTTCCGCCGGTTTTGAGGATATTATTATCATTATTCGCACTTCTGATTAGCAAAGAAGTCAACTTAATTTGCAACCTAGATAATATATTATGTAACAAATACTGTACAGTGTACAATATATTTTGCAATGATAAATATTTCTTAATAATGATATGCAAACTTCAAACAATTAAATACATTACTAACTTGTAATCACTGAGTCCAGCCAGATATTCCATGGCTATGAAAATTATAAATAAATGGCAGCGACAACAACTAGTCTATCCGTGTATCTCTAAAGGACAACATGTTTTATACTTATATCTAAGATAAGTAGAAGTATTAGCATAACTCTACTTAACCCTACTTATATCTATATTTGACTACTATAGCTATCTAACAGATTGATTGTTAGTATACACAGTTTGCTGTTTATGTGTCAATGCCAACTTAATCTTAGCAGTGCTAATGAATTTGGGTGTTGTTTGAAAGGCACAAAAATTACTTATACTTCCATTATTTTTGCTTTGCAACTATACTTGTTTCATCTGTTACAGTATATATTTTTAAAACTAAACATGATGAGATAGCAAATAGCAGAAAATTCTTCCACCGATATTAAACTTCAATTCAATACAAATGCATAGTTTAGAGCGCGATTTGTGCACAGCAGTGCATTATAGCAAAAAATGTTTTAAACTCCATTTCAAATAAATAAATTGTTATAAAGATGTATTTTTCTTTCTTCTTCACACATTAAGTAGATCTCGCAAAAAAATTAAAATTACTACTGCTGAAATAAATGAATGCGCACAGTACGAGTACCGAACCATATGCTTTTTGCAGGAACATATATTTCTTTTAAAAATAGGAAACGTATTCGTATTGATATATATTTTTTTCTTCTAATAAATACGATCGACATATATTTCGTAAAACGGCGGTAAATATTGATAAACGAGATGGAAATAAACAGGAACCTAAAACTTTGATTTGGACATTTCCTATTTAATATTTACTTAGACTTTGCTTTTCTACATGCGTTTTTAAAGTTCCGTTCAAAAATCCTATAATATTATCTGAAATCTTCGTGGGTTCATTGAGATGATCAAAATGAGTTCCTGGAACTTTTAAATAGTGAAAAGATGCACAATTTTTCTTGAATATTTCCAAAATTTGATCACATGTTTCTTTTTTGGTCCACCAGGGATACTCTGAAAACTTTATGAACATTGTGTGGCACCTTATGTTATTAAGAATGTCACACCACTCTGAATCACTAAACCTTGTCCCGGAAACGAAGTCGTTGTAATGCAGACGGAAGTCTTTGGTGTAGGCCCATTTGTCGTTTGATAAGTTTCGTAATCCTCGTGACTAATAATTAAATAATTAATTCGTAAATTAATTCGTAGAACACAAACATTAGGTAACACAGACTTATATATGTATAGTGTTATAATTATATATAGTATATATATTATATATAATAATCTAAGGGAATATGCAAAAATGTATTGAAATTCAAGTAAGGAAATTATGTAAGATGTCATTTACCAGTAAAATTTGAGCGGATGCTTTAGTAAGGCTATTGTCTGTGCCTCTTTGTAAACGTTGACACGCTTCTTCATAAGTGTACCCAGGAGGGTCTGAATTAAAAGACTTTTCTTTGGAAAGAGCATAATCGGTTTCAGGACCAATTATTGTATATACATCATCTGGTGTTGAAGGAGCCTTTATTAGGTCAATCATAACAAGTCGCTCCACCTGAAAACCAAATGCCAAAGAGGCCAATTTTTAATGGTGCATATTTAATTTTTCAACAATCTAATGTATCCTTTTTGTAAACCATGTACACTCACATTTTCCACTATACATTCATCATTCACTTTATTAACTTGTTTAAATAATTAGTTGAACACAGCTTGGTGGTGATTTAGGTTAAAGTTTTTATGTGATGTAAAAAACAAAAAAAGTACAAGGCATAAGTACTATTTATTTCAACTTTACCTCAGAATTGAATATTGAAGCATAAAGAGCACCAAGGCCAGATCCAAGTGAGTGACCAATCCAAGAAAACTTTTTCCAGTTCAAATAATTAACAATTCGTCTCATTGTTGTAAAATAGTCCTGAAAGAATACATGATTCTTTTAGAGATACATACACACACAAATAGATTTTGCAAAATATAATTATATATCAGAATGGTTTCTAGATTATCCATGGATATTTGTACTACCATGTAATTGTAAGTCATCCCAGGAGGAAGGTGAGAGCTTAATCCATGACCTTGTAGTTCAACAGCAACATAATAATTTGTACTTGGTAGTAGGGGAATCAGGGTATCAAAAGTTGCTGTAAAATAATAAAACTGTTACCGTATATGAGACTAGACAAACAATTGTATATTACCACCACCACCCAATTCAAAAAACGCAATTAAATACTAACTTATTATGCAATTTTACGGGTAACACACCTGCATTATCCTGCCAACCATGTACACACAAAACAGGTTTCCCTTCTTCATTTCCCCACGTTTTAGCTAAAAATATTATTTAAATTAATATAAAGCTTGGATTTCAAGTTGCCAAATTTTTAGTCCTGTATACTGTACTAATCAAGTCATAGCTTACCAGTTATTTCGCCCCACGGAACAGGGATAACAATTTCTTTAGTTAAAGTTGATGTCGCTGTTGATGATGTAAGGGCTCTGCTTTGACTTCCAAATTTTTCAACAATTCCAGGTACAATTCTTGATATTCGTGATAGATTCATAATATTTCTCCTCTCTGTATCTTTGTATTCCAGGCAGAAAAGATATTTAATTATTAGAAATGTTAATATTATTCCACTTAATAAAAAAAATGCAAACCGTTATTTATGAGATTAAATTGTGTAAAATAGTGAAAATATGCTATGCAGTAGGATATACTGGAGACCATAAAATAAGTTTTGTTACCTTCTTATCTTCTGAATATTTTGTAAAATATTTGCGAGGATGCTCTGTCAGCTTGGAGAATATTTAGTACCTACTTACAGATATGTTTACTACAATTGGTAATGTATTCAGCTTAAGTAATTTTCATCATGAGTGTATACCTTTGTAAAAAAATACGTTATTCACAGTGCAGAATATATAATTGATAATTATAGATAATTCTTATTATGCAAACTTCGTAGTGATGATAGTGAGGAATGACTAGTTACCGGTATTTAATTACTTACAGGACAGATATTGCATTAAAATGATCAGGAAAATTATAAACAATCGCAATCGTAACGAAACCAACTGTAGCTTATCACGTGTAATCCACTGAAGGACAACCTTGTTTTATACATGTATCTGTTTGACATGTAAAGTGTATATCGTGTGCAGTGTTTCTACTTATCTCAATATCCTCAATGCCAATTTTATGAAACTAAATATGCATGAAAATAAATATATCGATGCGATATTTAATATGATTTATTATAAGATAAATATCATATTATTTGGGAGCATGTAAAATGGATTCACTTCTGCAACAAAAATATAACAAAAATAAATCGCTACACAAAGTTAATACTGATGAACATTAACAGCACCATTATTTACAGAAAAATATACGCATTTTAAAAATAAGTATTTTCATGTTACTAGATAATTATGATTAAAGAGACACATATATAATTAAGATGTATGTGTAGGTATTTATTTACTACGTAGTTAGATGTTAATATAAATATATATATACGATATATAAATGGATGCAAATACAGATACGATATAAATATATAAATTAATTTCAATTATTTTTAATATCTACCGACTCATTTTCTAAAGTACCATTTAGAAATTTGCTTATTTTATGCGAAATTTTTGTCGGCTCATTCAGATGCTCAAAATGAGTTCCTTGAATTGGTAAATAATGAAAAGATGCACAATTTTTCTTGTATATTTCCAAAAGTTGATCACATATTTCTTTTTGACTCCACCAAGGGGCATCCGAAAACTTAATGAACATTGTGTGACTCCTGTTGTTCAGGAGAATGTCAAACCATTGTGGATCAGTAAACCGAGTCATTACAAAGCGATCTTTGGTATTTAATCGGAAGTCTTTGGTGTAGCACCATTTGTCGTTTGAAACTTTCCGTAGCCCCCTAGACTATAATAGACAAATCAATGAAACTCGGTTTTGTTATAGTATCTACATATTTACCATATAATTGCAAATGTACATCAATCATATAATTTATAAATAGCATGATATTTTTTAGAATTCCGTTTACCAGTAAGATTTTGGCCGATTCTTCTGTAAGGCTATTGTTTGCGCCTTTTATTAAACGCTGACATGCCTCATCGTAAGTGTACGCTGGAGGATCAGAAATATTTATTTCTTTTGAAAGAAGATAATCCGTTTCAGGTCCAATTAAGTCTTTTATGTTATCTGGTGTTGGAGGCGCCTTAACCAAGTCAATCATAACAAGACGATCCACCTGAAAACAATAATAGCTATATTTATTTTTGATAAAAGTTTTTATATTTTTGACTTTGGCTTATCCCAATTTTTTATAGTATACAAAAATGATTCCATTTTCTATAATGGGGACTCTGTGAACTTTCGACTTACCTACTTAAAAGCTTTATAGTAGAAGTCAAAAGATTTGTTACTTTAGTTTTATGACATTATGTAATAATAAATAATTAACATACCTACTTAAATTAGACATTAAGTGTGCAGGTATAAGTTATCACCAGAACTTCTTGGATTAAAAAAAAGTGCCTTAAAAGTTCGCATTATAAGTAATACATATTATTTAAGAATGTTAAATTAAGATTATAAATTACTTTTCATAGTACAGGAACAACTGAAGATAAAAAATCGCCTTTTGTATTCAACTATATTAAGAATAAGGTGATAGTTTAGTCATAATCAGTATTATCATAATATTCGCCTTGACCATTTCAAACCTTCACACAGTTTATTTTAGTGGTGTAACTATTATAAATATATTTATTTGTAATGTCCATTTACCTCAGATTTGAATACTGATGTATATAAAGTTCCGAGACCTGCTCCCATACTGTGGCCAATCCAGGAGAATTTTTTCCAGTTTAAATGATTAACTATTCGTTTTAAAGTTTTAATGAAGTCCTGGAAGGAAGGAAGTAATTTATTTTTATATTTGCTGCACATTGCAAATACAGATATTTTTTGTGCCACGTTACTGCAATCCAAAAATACATATTATATTTTAGAACAGATTATTCATTGTGATATCCTTTACCATGTAATTGTAAGTCATTCCAGGAGGAAGATGAGAGCTTAGTCCATGACCTTGCAATTCCACTGCAACATAATAGTTTGTACTTGGAAGTCGAGGAATCAGGGTATCAAAAGTTGCTGTAAATCAATAAAAAGGTATGAAATGCGACAAGCATTTTAAAGAAGACAAATTGACAATGAAATGTCTAACTAATGAAACGTTAACTAAATAATAGTAAGTAAAGGTCATTGTATGGACCTGCATTATCCTGCCAACCGTGTACACACAAAATAGGTTTTCCTCCTTTATCTCCCCAGGTTTTAGCTGAAATGAAATATAAAGAACATTTATATTAAACTCCTATAAATTATCATCAAATTAGACTTTTAAATTGTAAATTTTGTATTTTAATGAATTTGATACTTTTTAATGTATTAGCAAAGAATACTAGCTCTTACCAGCAATTACTCCCCAAGGAACCGGGATAGTAAATTCTTTAATTACGATAGGCTTGGCAACTGTTTGCGCCCTACTGCCTAATTTTTCAATAATTCCAGGTACAATTTTCGATGCTTGTGACAGTGTCATATTATTTCCTCTCATATACAGATAAATAATTCGTTTCGTCTGCTAAAACTAAAAACCTCGTTATGTCATTCAGATAATGCAGATGAGAAAAATTAATTAATAAAGTACTTAACATGAAAAATAATTTTAGTAATTATAATTATGCTGCTGAATTGAATGCGGAACAAATCTCAATGCAACTTTGACCATGAGATTTGTAAACACTTGTAGCGAAGCCCACTTAGCGAACACGTGCAGTTCATTGCATTAACTGTCCTGACTTTAGTGCTATAGTATTTATATAGTAGTATCTGATTTTGCCTTTTAGTGTAAATTAATCATGATCATGATAACTGTCCATGATGTTTTCATTCCAGAATCATAAGACAAGGAAAAAATAACTATATTTGACAATATTACCACTACCTACTGTTCCTACCTAGTTATAAATTAAAGATGAGAGTAATGAAAGTCATGAAACAGGAAAATAGTGAAGCATTTATAGGAAATATTTGGAATGAAAGAAATATATTATATGCTACCCACAATTGCCACAATATAAATACTTATTTTAACGTTTGGTTGTATTAAGGTTTTAATGCACTTAGCTAGTTTACAAAATATAATTTAAAATAATTTGCTATTTTAATTTATTGGTCAACTTTCATTTGACTTTGGGTGATTTAAAAATTTGTTGATTTTATCCGCAATCCTTTCGGGGTTATTCAGATGAACAAAATGTGTTCCAGGAACTTCGACTAATTCAAATGAGGCACAACTGGATCTGTACACTTCAAAGAATTCGTCACGAGTTTCCTTGTCATAATACCAGGTAGAGTCTAGACCTTTGATAAACATCATTCGGCATTTCATGTTCCTTAGAATATCTTTACACTGTTGATCGCTGAGTCTTGACATTGTAACAATGTATCGGCTCCTTAAACGAAAGTCTTTTGTAAAAGCCCATCTGTCAGGTGATACTTGTCGTAAACCTCTTGACTGTAAATACAGAATATTGTATATATTTATCACTTTTAATGCATTTAGATTTGGATAATAGATGTGAATAGCACGGCAAGACCCTTAAGGATGTTATTCTATGCAATTTTGCATTTAAATTACTTTATACACAAATACAATTACATTGCTCCAGTCAACAACAGTTTGTATAGGTACGAACAGTAATTATAATTAAACATTTAAACTAAGCTAATACTGAATTGTAATTTAACATACATTGTATTCCGTAATTTAATGATATTTTTATTTTTAAAATATTTTGCCGACTAATGTAGTTACATCTTCTACCCGCTGTGAGGAATCTGTTTCGTTCGTAAATAAATTTTAAAAAATGCTCTAATTCACTCACTAGTAATATTTTGGCGGATTCCTCAGTCAAATCGTTGTCGTTATCTGTTCCTTTTAGTAAACGCTGACACGCTTCTTCAAATGTGTACATCGGAGGTCCTGCATTGAGCTTACTTTCATTAGATAAATAATAATCAGTGGCTACCCGAATCATCTCAGCTATGCTTTCATTTCCTGATGGTGGCTTTGCGAGGTCAATCGACACAAGGTTTTGTATCTGGAAATATGTATTATAATATATACTACCGTTAATGCTTATTTAAGTATTTTAATTTTTTCACTTTTTATACATTTATATTACATTCTTTATATTTTAGAAGCATAACAGTTAGCTTAGTCAGTATTATGAAAAAATGTATAACAAAAAGTACAATATTATTACCTCAGATTCGAATATAGAATCATACATGGTGCCAAGTGGACCACCTAAACTGTGGCCAAGCCATGAAAACTTCGTCCAGTTGAAATGCTTAACTACTCGTCTTAACGTTGAGAGGAAATCCTAAATAAATGATTTATATTCTTAGAATTTAGGAATAGTGGTACCGAAAAATACAAAAAAGGTGCAACAATTAAAACAGCCATGGAGCATATATTTAATTATTGTTATTTTACAAAGTAATGATATGCCATTCCAGGAGGAAGATGGGAACTGAGCCCATGGCCTTGCAAATCCACAGAAACGAAATAATTCTCCCTGGATAGCAGAGGGATCAGTTTGTCAAAAGTGGCTATTACACAATTTAGAAAATATATTAAAATAAATGAAAGTAGTCGGGAAAGAGTTAAGCTTTCAATTATGTAATTTACCTGCATTATCTTGCCAACCGTGTACGCAAAGTACTGGCTTTCCTTGAGCGTTTCCCCATGCTTTTGCTATAATAATTTAACATTAATATAATATAAATCATCATTTTCCCAAGTTTTATACATTTTTATTCCTAGATTATTGCATTCATAAACTAGACATAACACATTATGCTAATTGTGATATTTGTACCAGCAATTTTGCCCCAAGGAACAGGGATTGTAATCTCTTTGGCTTTTAAAGAGTTTCCTATTTCTGTTATTACTTGAGTTCTTGACCCAAGCTTTCTGATGTTCCCAATCCCAAATACAGTCTTGGAGGCTTGCGTTAATAATCTCATCTTATTCCTGCTTAAAAACACATTTATTTGGAACATTAATGAGATTCCGTGTTTGCTATCTTTGGGATTGCTCCATAGATAGTTGCAAGACATATTACGTAATTACTATTGACTATAGACATTTATTTTATTTCCAATTCCAAAGGTGTATTGTAGTACCAGTAAATTAAGTATATTAAAAGTACTTACGATTGTTATAATAAATGGACCATTTAAGATGCAGGAGAATTTCGATTATTTTGAAGGGCAGAATATCTAAATAAATGTGAATAGCTGAAGCCGATAACATTTAGTACTTAGCTAAGACCCTTTAATTTACAATGTCACAGAGCAATGTTCGCAGTTCCGTCCGTGACACCTACAGATTATCACAGGCCGACAATAAAAAATATAAATGCAAATAACCGTACTGAAATATCACGTGTATTGCGTACTGAAGCTCTCTACACTGCACTTTCGGATACCGGCTTTAGTATTCCACTTCACTACAAGCAAATTGAACTTAACTACTGATGCGATGTACTTAGATGTAATTATATTAATGCATTTTTGCCTTTATAGGTACTTCAATCCAATTCTACTATTTGCATTCTAATTATTTATGATTTATTATGAATAGTTAAATTGGTAAAGATATTTCGTTGAGTGGAAATAAATATAATATCACTCACCACTCAAAATACATGAAAGTGGCAATGAATTGAAGGACGAAGATAATAAGCCGGTCTTCGAAACACAATAATATGATATATCTTATTACAGATTTTCGATCATATGCGACCGAAATTGCTTTATACAATAATTTAATGAACATACTGTACTTCATACTTACTTAGTACGATATCCAATTATTTATTCACGGAAATTGATCGAAAGATATACTGTCAAATTTACAAACATCTATGTTTCCAAGCAAAATGGTTGTGTACAAATGAGTAACAAGGAGATTTAGTACCCAACGGGATGTTTTGCTATTGGTAACGTACATCCTTTACAGGAATTTTTCGGGGATTTGAGGAAGGCTGCAATTTCTGGAACTGCTTCAAATCTTTTCTTGTATCCCACAAGATTTGGATATGGTTTCAAATAATCCCCATCGTAAGCCGTGTAGAAATATAGAAGTTCATAGAGCACGCAGTCTACATAGGTAAGCTATACATACAATCATGAAATTATAAATTAATTGTTTAAAAACAAGTTGTTGATTTGATATAGCAAATATTTGAAATTTGGGAGACACCTGCATGTATGCGAGTCTAATTATCATATAATGTAAATCAGTGAAGGACAAACCTTATCTCCAACGATAAACTTCTTGGTTCCGAGGAATTTGGAAAGCGCTTCCATTTTTCCTGGGGCTTGAGTTGTGAACATTTCCTTATCTGCATCCTATATATACAATTAAATAAAGGAAAATGAAAAATAGTGCAACCAATTAGTTTTTAGCTTGCCAAAAATTTGCTTACACTGCCTACGTAGCACACTCTAGCAAGAAGGGGCCATGCATCCATAACGACATTTTCTACCATATCCATTGCCCTGGTCGAAACTGGATCACTTGGGATCGCATCCTTTGTCTGCCCATTTTCTCTGGCCAAGTGTCTCAGAATTGCCTTAGTTTCGGTTAGCTTAACATTTCCGTCGATCCAGTATGGAACCTGCAATGTAAATAAAACTAGTATAAGCTATGTAGCATATAAAATATTAAGTATATCATAAACTAGGTTTGCCGTAAGTAACTATTCATAAGTTATTATTACATACATTTGGGAAATCTAATCCAAGGTTGAATTTGTCTGCCATCCAATCTGCCCTGCTTTCGTAGTCCTTGTACAATTTTTCTTCATAGTCTACTCCGAGGTAAGCGCATAGGAATCTAATTGGTTGTGCATACTGAAAAAAGTAATTGTAAAAAGTAATGTAATAATATAATATAGTGCATAACCGAAATGATATTGGCATATATCTATATACTACGTTTACTTATTTATTAATATTTGGTAACATCTATTGAAAGAGATTCAGATAATGATATAAACTATTTATCTCTTCAAGATATTAACTATTTACATGTTAATAAAATATTGACATTTGTATTGTTCAACACTTACTCCACGGATGTTCCAATATCCCAAAGTTGCTGTTGGTTTCGACATTTTGATTAAATGTTAAAATGTTTTCATTTTTAGACAATTGTACTAGGAAACGTTAAGCAATCTTCTGGAGGCGACCAAAGAAGTGAGCTCAGAACAATCATTCACATAATAGTCATCACATTTATACCTGAAGAGTGCATGTAAAATACGCCAAATCAAGGTCAGTGTCAATTTAGCTGGATAAAAAGTTTCTCACAATGACATGCAATCATAATATGTTAATCGACAAATTATGTTGACTGACTTAAAGACTTACAGATTATTATACCTATATAAACTTAACTATATTGATTTATAGGTCTGCTTTCATGTCATAAATGAGCAGACAGACAAACAACCTTATCGGTTAAATTAAACAAAATAATTCACTTAAGTATAGGGTTGATAAAGGACAATAACGTCAGAAATATGTATAAAGGTGCGTTTTAACTACAACAGCTTATGTCACTACTATAACTACAGAGAAGGAATTGCTGTAGTCTGGAGGAATCGAATCTGCACCTGCACCGTTACCAAACTCGCTGATAAATATAGTTTTGAAGTTTTGGTCATGCGATCGGTTTATTCTAAAATAGTATCAATTATTTTTTCACTTTTTAAATCTTGTATACAATATGAAACATTGTAAATGCATAAAATATATAGGTGCATTTTTAGTAATATTCAACCAAAAAAGTCCTCTACTGAACTGAAACAGTAGCAGTTCCTACTGGAAGTCTGGAAATTGTTTGTGTATTGATAGGACATGGTTGTAATTGTAATTATCGGTAATAAATTAATAATTAATAAACCAAGGGACAATAAAATACAAATCGTTAGGTAGGTATAAATTGGTAGTAGGTACACGTCATACTGTGACATACAAATACATGTGTCAAGTGTATTACCTAGCTCGGCATTATAATTATTGTAGGGTTTATTAAAATCTTCAATGTATTATTATATTGCCATTGTTCAACAACTTTGTTATAATTATATAAGTTAAGATAAGTAGTAAGTATGGGTATTTACAGATTAATTTTACTAAGTAAGGTAGGTAGCACAATTGGAGGTCCGCATTATCCACGGTTCGCTTATATTTGTAACAAGTCTCTTCAAATGAACTGACACGATCAGCCAAAGTTTAGATGTGTAATTGTAATTACTTTACAATCCTATTCACTTATCATTCTGATACACATTGTGTTTTGTACAATCAAGCAACCGAATTGTGTTCAACTTGAGAATGGGAATGTTCCAGAATAAGTTACTTTCAATTCAAACGTAATAAATTATCGTTTTTGCACATTTTCATAACAGAATACGTTTCAGTTGAAGTTGTTTGGATAACTAACTTAGCCGTATACCAAAAAGGTAGACAAACTACAACGAAGATAATTATTTAGCATAAGCCATCCAAACGAGAGGTGAAATATTGTATATAATTATTCTACCTAATTAGCGTATTGATACCCTAAATAAAATATAAAACGTTAGATACATCACTCGTCATTTTCGAAACTTCTAGAAAGTCAAGTTTTAGTAATGTCTTGATATTAAAACTAACGGGGCAACCCACTTTTCCATTGAAACCGAATTGGATGAAACTTCAGCCAGTCGCAATTATAACATGTAGCGTTCATTTGGCTATTTTGAAATTTTGACAAACCTTATGTAACCAATTCTATTGGAGGTCAAAGTTGGTCAAAAATGAACTTCGGTAGAACAGCCATTATCTTGTTTTGAAAAAATAAAATTATTGGTTCACATTTCTAATGTCTTCGGAATAGCAGAAAGCTAGAGCTATATGTAAAGTAATTTTCAAAAATATAAAACAATAAAAAATTAATATTTTTTAATAATCTGGGGGTAAATTTCAAAAAAAAATCCCTCCCCCATATTTCGAAAACGCAACACTTGTGCACACATCTTTAAATACAAAAGCTGTCCCCAATTACTGTGCCGTTATGAATATGCAGAAATATGTGTGCACAAGTGTTGCGTTTTCGAAATATTGGGGAGGGAATCTTTTTTGAAATTTACCCCCAGATTATTAAAAAATATTATTTTATATTTTTTTATATTTTTTTAAATTACTTTACATATAGCTTTAGCTTTCTGCTATTCCGAAGACATTAGAAATGTGAACCAATAATTTTATTTTTACAAAACAAGATAATGGCTGTCAAAACTAAATTAAGTAACGGCCATCGAAAGCTTGTTCAGTTGGGAACTCGTTGCCCCGTTAGTTTTAATATCAAGACTAATGTGTATCATTAAGTACTTAATTATTGTCATTAATGTTTCATTTTCTGTATGCCATGCTGTAGTTGGTAGTACATTTAAAGTTTCCAACGCGTGACAAGAATAGGAGTGTTTCTGTGTTTCTTCGCAGATGCCTTTTTATGTGAACACAATGAGTTCTACGTGAATACCCAGGTGGACATTTTTTGCAGAAAATTGGTATTGCGAACTAAAATGAACCAATTCGCTACAAATTTTTTCAACAGAATTCTACTATAGGTAATTCCTTTTGGGTAATTTATAACCATTGGGGCCAAATACTAATATTATGTATACCATTGTTATTTGCTCTTAGACGCCGTGTTTTTAAATACCCAACGAATAATTAACAAATCATACTAATATTATAGTGACACATGTTGTCATTAGGGACTTATAAAGAAAACTTCAATTGGACAAAAGGTTTGAATGCATTAGTTATTTTTGTTTATTGTTAATTTTTATTTTAGCTTTCAGGTTTAAAAACTTATGAATATAATTTGGGATATGTAATGGAACGGAAAGAATTGTCCAATGTAGAGCAACAGTAATATTTCATAATGACCTTAAGTTATTCTTTCACTATTATTAGAATTAATACATAATACAGACCAAAATTTCAGCCGTAGCCTGTTATTAAAAATAAAAGAAACACTGTTTTGTACATAACATGGCTATTGGCTAGTTAATATCCAACAGGATTTATTGCTGTTGGTAGGGTACATCCTTTGAAGGTATTTTTCGGGGATTTGAGGAAGGCTGCAATTTCTGGAACTGCTTCAAATCTCATCTTGTATTCAGCAAGGTTTGCATAGGGCTTCAAGTAATTCCCATCGTAAGCGGTGTAGAAATATAGAAGTTCGTAGAGCATGCAGTCTACGTAGGTCAGCTATAAATGCAAGTATGTAATTATAAATAAATTGTTTGAAATACATTAAAACATTATGCGTTCGAAGCACAAGTGTAAGTGTAAATAAGTATTGAAAACAAAATAGACAAGGACCTTATCTCCCAATATAAATTTTTTAGTTCCAAGGAATTTAGAAAGCTGTTCGAATTTTCCTGGGGCTTGCAATTTGAACATTTCCTTATCTGCATCCTGTGGATTATATATAAAGAAAATCACTACAATTCAATTTAATTTTCTAAAAATGTGATTACCTTGTCAAAGTAGCACACTCTAGAAAGTAGGGGCCATGTATCCGAAATAACGTTTTCCAACATATCCATTTGTCTGATCGAAACTGGATCACTTGGGATCAAATTCTTAGCCTGGCCCTTTTCTCTGGACATATGTCGCAGAATAGCCTTTCTTTCGGAAAGACGAACGTCTCCATCTATCCAGTACGGAATCTGTAAAAAATTAAATAATGTAATATCTAATGTTTATTACTAAACGTACGTACATATTTATTTAAAAATCGTAAGTAATCTAAACACGCAATAGATAAATAAGTAGTACACATACATTTGGGAAATCTAGTCCAAGATTGAATTTGTCTGCCATCCAATCAGCCCTACTTTCGAAGTCATAATAAAGTTTTTCTTCATAATCTATTCCGAGGTAGGCCAATAGAAACCTAATTGGTTGTCCATACTGCAAAATAAATATTTTCAAAAAACTATATTGAAATATTATAGGGACATAATGTAAATGCATAAAGTTAAATTATAAGCCCGTATCTTATATCCTCTTTTACTTACTATATACATGTACAATACATTGTGCAAAATTATAATACCTAGAAGATAGTACTATTTACTAATACAATATTTACTTCTTTTTATAATACAATTTACTACAATAAAGCTAATAGAAATAAAATACCGGTATACAATCCCGTTAAGTTAAATAAATAAATAAATAACAGGTGTAATAAAATATAATTATTTGTGGACTTCCTTCCAACCTTACCCCTCTGATATTCCAGTATCCTAAAATTGGTTTGGTCATTTTAGATAAATGTTTTTAAACGAAGACTGCAAGGAATCGTTGAAAAGTAATCTTCTGGAAGCAGACTGGCCGAAGAAATGAGCTTAAAGCAAACATTTACAATCAAATCTTCCCATTTATCCCTGAGGCGCTTCGTTTATCACGTCAAGTGAAGGTCAACTTCAATAGAGGTGGATAAACGGTTTCACACAAGATATGCCATCATATCACATAAGTTGAGAGTAAGGCGACAAGTTATACAGTACAGTTGAATCCCAAGCAATTCAGCAATTCGGAAAGTCGTTTAGCTACACAGTATTGGATAATAAGCAACTATTTCTCAATATGTAATTCTGATTGCAGCCAGACTGTATTTTATATTTTTATCCGAAACTGGTCCCCCTTTTCTAACAGTAATACTACTTAAATGCATGTATCTAATAGAATGCTTGCTATGCGGTACTAATTGTAACATCTTTTATCAGTTTCCTACCGCAACTCGTAAAATATTTGTGCCACATTAAAGTTGGTACGCAGTAACGAAAATATTAATAAAAATTTTGATGGTCTTTGACTTGCCCTCATTCGACACAAGACTGATATTAATAGCAATTTGCTAACGAGAAGTAATTAGTAGTATTCCGTTCATGTCTAGTTAAGTTATAATATACATAATATGCATAGACATGGCGAATTTCGTACATTTTTCATCAAATGAATTAAGCATGTGACCTTTTGCAAATATCCTACCATTAGTAAAGCTTCCTCCAAGCGAAATAATAATAGATCAATAAAATGACTAAGTTTTTTTTTAATATAAGTTTTTTTTATTAGGTTATTAATCATTGTATTTACATATGTAGTCATAATATTATATTAAAGTTCTTTCAATTATAGAGATAATGAAAGATTACGAACTTAAAGGCCATTTTACAGTATTATTTTAATTTAGAAAAGTTAATTAAGGAGCTTCCAGAATGGAACTATAATTAATACTATTTATATGGCCACACGATGCTTTCAATCCAGTCTAAATAAGATTGCACATTTGTATAGACACCTGGTGTCCCACTGCAATCTGCAGAGCCAAATGATGTAATACCTAACACGTAGTAGAATTTTAGCATTTCCTCATCCGTTTCGAGTATCTCTGAATGATCCAAGACGATTCCCCCACCGCTATCCCCCTATAGCAAAACAATAAGAAATATTTATATATACTACGGTATAAATAGACGAATATATTTTAGTATTAAATGTAATGTTTCAAAATTAGTTATAGTGAAGCTACAAATGCAAAAATACATTGCAAGTGTCCTGATATGAATCTTCTGAATCCCCTGCACAAAATTGAGACCGTAGAATCCCGGAGGGGTAGAGTACAGCTCGTTGGGGATGGTCGTTAAAATGATCTTCACATGTCTTTTGAGGCATTCGCTTTAACTTTACTACTTGCAAAATGTTGCTAATTGTGCGATTTCCTGGAACTCCTGATGTGTAACCCCATCCTCCCGTACTTAATAAAACGTCCTCCTCCAAATATGTCTGGAAAATAGCAATACAACATTTCACTAAAAACTAAATATTTAAAATATAAAGCTGTAATAAGTTAAATAGGTCATTTTTTGCAAACCCTTTGTATTTCTAGTCGATCTTCTGGTTGGGGTAAGCAAGCCGGCCGGACAAATTTTGATAATTTAACAGGCTCCGCCAATTCAATGAGTGCGATGTCGTTATATTTATATTGTCTTTGAGGGTGAATAATGATCCTTTTGATAAGGACAATTTTTCGGTACTTGCTGCCTTCTGGTGTCCACTTTAGCTCCTTGTCCCCGACAAGTACTGTCTTTGGCCTAAAAAATGATTTACGAAGGCCTTGATGATTATCATTCCGGTTAAATATATATTTATTAAATATATATCAGCATTTTAGAAAATATAATGATCACATTGAACGAAAAGCCGTAACACACCTGCTAGTGTTGGTTACACAATGGGCTGCACTTAAAACATAATTTTCAGATATTAGTGTCCCACCACATTTATACTCGCATGCAACGGATCTATTGCCATTGCCCCTTATAACCTTACAATACCCGATTGCAACCTGCACAACAATCAATTCAATTAAGTTTCGAACCTTAAGAGGCCTTAACCTTAACCTTAATTTAAGAACCTTATTGTTAATTAAAATACACTTAGGGATTGTTTATTGCTAGCATATAGGTACTAGCAGAGACCAATTTTTATATTGCATTAGTCAAATATTCGTTTGTTGTCTATAGTTCTTATGTGGGTACTAGTATCTTTAGTGTAATATTAATTTCAATAAATATACTGTTCATAAGCTTTGATATGATGGAAATATACTATAAGCTTTATACTCAACAAGTGACAAAAATTAATTAGTAAATAATTATTAAATTACGTAGAATGAAATAGTCACTACTAGTATGTATAATTAATATGTAGTTTACCATATGAGGAAGCTGTCCCATTAAAGCATCTTGACCGTTTACAGCGGCTATCCCAAACCATCCTCCTGTTTTCTTTGTTGGACGATACGCTTCTTTGGATAACTGAACGAAATTCGAATCCGATGAGGGTGCAAACGCTGAATATTCTCTGCATTCTAATTATAGTTGGTAGTTCAGTAATTATACAGTTTAAGATTTTATATTTGGAAATCTCGGTTTAGTAAGTTTGGTGCTCTTTAATTAATCCCCTTATTCATATTTATAGAATTCCACTTATGCTAATTTTGAAAATAATCGTGAATAAAAATGAACTTACTTCTTTTACTTATTCTATCTACATTCGGACAGCATACCATCGATTGTTTGCCCTGTAATAGATAGTAAAAATATTTAGAAAACGTTATTAGGGCTATTAGTACAAGTGTAATTTTGTGCTATGCTAGTAAATCGGGTGATTTTATCACATCACAAGCTCCACACATTTTAAAAATTCTTGGCTATGATTAAGAGTTTCAGCCGAACATTTTAAGTATTTACTAAACATTTAAATATTTATTACCCTTTTACCCACAACTTTGGGATTTATCCCAGCTCGTAAATTGGAAATTGCTGCGGGGCAGTCTGACAATAGTTTAGTAGTTCCTGGAGAACGTTGCAAATCGTTCGTGGTGCAATTATATTGGTAACCTGCAAGAACAGTGTTAGGTACTTTATAGGTATATATGTAAAGTAAATAAGTATCTGCGGAAAGATCACACAGTTTAAATTTTAGAAAGGAAATTATTTATGTAATGCAATGTATAATTTAATATTTAATTGTAATTGGTTACCTCTACCATAATTCTGATTGCAAAATTCTTTTGTCTCCAGACTGTTAATAGTGACTGTCATTAGAAACAACAGGAAAATTGTACAACGCGTGGTTCTTTCTTTTAAATACGTACTCATTGAAATGACAATATAGTGTGAACGTTTCAAAACTAAAATAATTTTAAACTTGGGCTGAGTATTTTTTAGGGACAGATTTTTAAGGCCGAGTTGTTCATGCAGCAGGGAAACAAGAATTAAGGCGAGAAGGCACAAAAATATTCGTTTTATTAGCTTGCTTTTTCGTTTAGTTGTTCAAGTTAAGGCATCGACGAAATCAGCGTTAAAAATACATGTACTTCTTTTCCAACAAAAGTGTCCCTTATAAATCCTTATTTTCTGCCTCCCCTGTCTCCTGCTACTCTTTCCATGTCGTTGTCTGCGAAGACGCGTTTAGGTTCACAAATGCGTTGTCTAACTTATATAGATACATGTGAAGGCAATGACTGGAGGGTAGGTTTAGGTCATTTAGGTCTGGGCGGATTAAGAAGTATTAAACGACAATATCTGTATTTTAGGCATTTTGACGTTTGCCCTGACGCTTGCATGACTGAAGCAAATAAAATATTTATATATGGTTTGTGATTAGCCTATTTATGTGCCTACTTAAAAAACTGCCAAGCCCGTATATGTAGCCCGCCCGAGTGAGTGTATTGCTGCATAATTACGACAAATATCCTTATA